>JAJAGP010005690.1:0-30028 GCA_025084515.1 Ancistrus triradiatus | reverse complement strand
GTTTTTGTATTTTATTTTACTGTGTTCCATTGTGAGTATATAAATAAAAACCATATTAATAATAACAAACATTGGATATTGTGTGATTTTACATTAGTAATTCATTTTACACATGATTTGGTAATAAATTAAGCTACAAAAAATCTAAAGAGCCACTTGGGAGCCGAAAGAGCCGGGTCTTTTTAGTGAACCGAGCCAAAAGACCCGGGTCTCTGAAAAGAGCCAGAATTCTCATCGCTATAAGCTATTGACTTTTATCATGATATTTACTGTAGTGAGAAACCAGATCAATCAGATTTTCAGATCTGTAGTGAAAGAGAATGTCTGCCATTTATCTCTTGTAGTCCTCATCAAACATCTGGGACTGAGCCATAAAATAATTACTTACAGTTATTTTTTTTAAATATCTACTCGGAGTTGGTAAACTGTTTTTTTCCTGCGTCGAATTAGCAAGCTAATAGCAAACAACGATTAGTAAACTGCACTACATTGGTCGTGTTAATGATTTATGATTTTGTTTTGGATATATCCTATAACATTTCTGCAATAAAAAAGACAGGAACAGGTAAATAAACCTGTACTGAAAATAATGTAGCCTAATAATGGCTTTATTATTTTGTTTTGACCATAGCCTGTAATGTATTTGCTTACAAAAAAGATAGCAACAACAGCACATAAAAATAAAGCTGTGTTGAAAATGCAGTGATGCTTGAAAGTTTGTGAACCCTTTAAAATTTTCTATAGCCTATTTCTGCATAAATATGACCTAAAACATCATCAGATCTCCACACAAGTCCTAAAAATAGATAAAGACAACTCAGTTAAACAAATGAGACAAAAATATTATACTTGGTCATTTATTGAGGAAAATGATCCAATATTACATATTAGTGAGCGGCAAAAGTATGTGAACCTTTGCTTTCAGTATCTGGTGTGACCCCCATGTGCAGGAATAACTGCAGCTAAGCGTTTCCTCTAACTGTTGATCAGTCCTGCACACCGGCTTGGAGGAATTTTAGCCCATTCCTCCATACAAAACAGCTTCAGCTCTGGGATGTTGGTGGGTTTCCTCACATTAACTGCTCGCTTCAGGTCCTTCCACAACATTTCGATTGGATTAAGGTCAGGACTTTCACTTGGCCATTCCAAAACATTAGCTTTATTCTTCTTTAACCATTCTTTGGTAGAACGACTTGTGATCGTTGTCTTGCTGCATGACCCACCTTCTCTTGAGATTCACTTCATGGACAGATGTCCTGACATTTTTCTTTAGAATTCTCTAATTCAAAATTCATTGTTCAAAAAATTATGGCAAGCTGTCCTGGCCCAGATGCAGCAAAACAGGTCCAAACCATGATACTACCACCACCTACTGTCAGACAGAGCTGTTGGCAAGCATAGATGTTTACTGCATGATGCTGATGGCAGCTCTTTGCAAGAATGCATAGTATTTTACCAGAGTATATTGCAACACTGTAAATCAACTGTAAATCATTATATGTGATCTAATACACATAATTTTATACCTGAAACACAAAATGATTATTATAATTAGAAAGTGAATTCGGTGGGCATAAATACCTGTTGAGGCTTTTGTTTCACTCTCCGATTGCTCTACACCTTCGTTTCACTCTCTTTTGTCGTTTCAAATTAAAAGCCTTCTACAAAGTTTTACAACTTAATAACATTTCATGTTCTGAAGTTCAGAAGCAGCGGCGGCAATCAATTACAATGTATGTAGCCGAAACACTGCCATTTTCAGCCAATTGTGGCTAGCTAGCACTTTTTACTGATAGCTCTGGTAAGAACTACACTATTGACTTTTATCATAATATTGTATTGTTTACTGTAGGTTGCTATAGAGAAACCTATCAGATGCTGATACGAAAGGGAATGTCCACATCAGCCATTTGTCTCTTGTAGTCCTCATCAAACATCTGGGATTGATCAGGGGTGAAATGGTTGATCCAGTCTCCAACCTCACCTAAAATAAACGCATTAATCAAACATCTGGATCGGTCTGTAAGCCTAAAGATCCTGATTATTACAGACCTTTTCTCATGAACGGGGACACGGACTGGTCCAGCACTACTTTGGGAAACGATGTATAGTTGGCCATCGGATTTTCCTTCATCACCTTGAATGACGTCAGATGCACTACCTTGTCAATGATGTCATCGGGTAGCGACAGGTCCAGATAGCGCATGATCCTCAGTATCTCCCTTCGAGGGTTCTGGAATTAAGGGGAAATGGTAAACATGAGAACAGAAGTATGGACGGACGGATCGATGATTTGGTCAAAAGATATCAATATCATATTTTGGCTAGCAGCAGCATGGCCTGGTCAGTAGCAACACCTTTTTACCTCCTTCATGTCCTCAAAGAAAAGGTAAAGGATGTTCTTCTGCTCTTTTTCCCTCCAGTATCCTTTCACATGGTCGTACCAGGAGCCCCAGGATACTGAGGAAACACAGCAGAATGGCACTTTTTAAGAGCACCAAGAACCAATCACATGAAATAAACATTTTGATTCTTACATTTTCCCTTCATGAATTTTTGGATGTATTCCTCCCAGGAACCCGGTTCTGGCTGAGTCTTATTCATCTGATCAAAGTAATAATAACTGACCAGGTTATCTTTTGCATTTCGAGCCACATAAATTACCTGAGCAAACAAAGAGGAATGTGCAAATTCAGTCCTGGATCCAGATTTTACACTGGCTGAACATAAAAGTCTAAGAAATGCAACATGATAGAAGTTAAGTAATTTAACCACAACCTGCCTGATTCCTACATAAAATTAGGGTATATTTTGATGTTCATTTAATACTTGCGTACTATTAAATAAATAAACATTATAGACTTTAATGGTACTTGAGATTGTATACTAACCTTGCATTTATTTTCCCAGAATCCTTCAGGTACCAGCTGTATAGGCAGGTGAGTTTTGATGGTTCGGGGAGGTTTCAGTGTTTTGAGCAATTCAAATCCTGTGGAACAGGTTTACAGATTTAAGAAATATGGTGTAATTAATTCCAGAGGACTTTATTTTCATTTATAAGAACTTTCACACATTTACTGAAACACAAATACTGAAATCTGACCAATCCCAAACGTCTCAGAACATTAACATTTGCATCGGTATCTCTACCTGATGGAACTGGTGGAGGTGAATGAATCTCCAAAAATGGCGAACGCACAGCAGTAGGAGCTCTCTTACATATCTCGGCATCCCCATTATGCAACAGCAGGTCCACAATCTCCTGGGTCCAGGTAGTACCTGTTTAAAATGAACACTATTTTCATTCACAGTAAAAATGTCGTAAGAGTCCACTTTAAGTAAAACCAGTCCTGAAATACAACTTTAATCATTTTAGTAATTGTATTAAGTACAAATATCTGAATATCTGATATCTGAATATCTATATCCCCCGATCACGAAGCAGTAAGGGGGGGTGACGGCATGAGAGGGAAAAGGACGGGCGAGTCTCGCAGCCACAAGTGAGGGTCAAAAACAGCCAAGGAAGGATTGTGAACAGAAAATAACAGCTGGCCCTACACTGGCTTCTAGGCCCTAACTTACCTGGACAGCCTCCCAACTGCCTCCACCTTTTTTCCCTAACCAAAAAAAAAAACACTCACAATGCCGTGCAAAAAGCCGTATGGCGATCGCGAGTAGTGCGTAGCGAGTAGCGATGGTGCGAAGATGCGACACCTGTGTGAGCACAAAGGTGTGCTTAAATAATCCCACCAACAGGTGTCGCCACTTACACTCAAGGCGCCAAATAGGGCTGGCGCATGCGCGATGGCGCTGTGCATGCTCACGCCGCCATACTGAGTCAACACTGGTCTCTAGCAGCCCAAGCGTGACTCCTAATACCAGTATATGGAGAGGGGGTTAAAGCCCAGGAGTGTACTGTACCGTGACGTTTCACATGCCACTGGCTTTTCCTACATGACTTAACGTTATTATTATACAAATCTTAATACACTTTTCTTCTAAACAGGAAAATTTACAATTCCTTGCTTTTGCCATGCATCAAAACGTTGTGTTTAAGACACTTTCATTGATAGACAAAATAAAAAAATGCTCTGAGCCTGGGTAATGACTGTCAAGACCTGAATCTGGTGTTTGATGTCCTGCTTCCAGAGGTAAGAACATTATTAACACATGTTTAAAGTTATGAAGCTGTACTGTTTCTGATGTCATATTATCTTTTAAGGTGACTATCACAATAATCTCAGGACACGAGGGATTCTGCCGATATGCAGCAGAAACATCACTGTCCACTGGAGACTGTTGTTTTATTTAATTATTTAATTGTACTTATTTAGATTTTGGCTATTATATATTTTCCATATAATTTTTAAAATTATTTTTCTATTTGATATTTGCTAATAAAAAAGTTATTTGTGAAAACAATAAATTGCATGTTTCTCTGGTAGAAATCACCACCAGCAACATGAGAAAATATTCACACATATTTGAAAAAGCAGCTACAGTCTTGTGGAAATCATGTAATATACTGTTTTATGCTACTTAGTGAGCCACTACAAGCAGTGGTGGTTCTAGGTTGTGGAGCTCTGGGCAAACCCACCCTTCAACCCTTTTGGAAGGCAAATGAAACAACCCCCCACCCTTCCACCCCTTTTTGGACCAGGCAAAAGAAGGGCCCACAGTTTTACACATGGTAATTTTTAATAAACTGCCTAGAAAAGACAAAAAAACTGATAAAACTATACTAATGTAAAACATATATACAAATGCAATGACAAAGAAAATGAACTGGGGGCCGCTTAGTGAACACTGTCCACTTTTGCCACTGTCATGCAAGCCAAGCCATTGCAGTAACTGTCATGTACCGCTTTGTGACAGTGTGACGTGCCACTGGCCTTTCCATTGGCATTGGCATGCAACTGTCATGTACCCGCTAGGGGTTATATATACATACTATATTGTGTATATATCATAATAATCAATCAGCAGCTGCAGCAGTGACAGCAGCAGCACAATAGTTATAAAGTTAAACTATAGGCTTACAAACACTGAAAGCAAGTGAAAATGGCTTAAAGCAAAGCCTTTATTGAATAGGGCACCTGCTGACGTCAAGTCATCTCGCGCTGGACGTGTGGACCAGGTCTACTGCCAACGTGGTGCGTCAGTCAAGCCTGCTGGATGTGGCCCTGGCAGTCTCGCTTCACCATCAAATTGTCACAACACAAGTATTTACAAAATAGTTCAGTAAATCATAGTTCTACAATACACTATTTCACCATTCAGGTTTATGTGAAGACATCTAACTGTATTCTAAATTGTAAATGATCCTAAAACATAGAGTTATATAAAAATAAACCCCATATTTTGCTGAAATTATCTAAAATACATGCAGGGAGTCTGTATGTTAAGTGGTTTAAGTTATTTGTTTTAAAAGTGTAGTGCATACGAGCCATGTAAGCCTTGCCACTATATTGATCGTCACATAACACATAGGGGCGGTTACCCACTGTCACGTGCCACTGTCATGTAAGCCTTTGCATTGGCATGCCATTGAAGCTATTGCAGTAACTGTCATGTACCGCTAGGGGGCGCTTGTGGCAGTGGCACGTGCCACTGTCATGTAGGAAAAGCCAGTGGCATGTGAAACGTCACGGTACAGTACACTCCTCGGCTTTAACTGCTGCTGAGTATATGGGTTCTCATAGAATTTGATCTGAGTTGGTCAATTTTGATTTTAATCTGATTCGACAAGCTGAACCAAAAAAATAAATGCTGTTTAAATAATACAACAATAAAATCTTTGACCAGTTGGATCAGGATGTAGATGAATTCTGTAGTATTTGGAATGAGTGAGTGTTCTTACCTGCTTTGGGGTAGGTAGAGATGAGCAAATCAGATGGATCTGGGCGGAATTCTGCAACGGAGCTCCAGTTTTGTGCGATCCAGCTCATGAGAGGGATACCTTGCACCTCTATGAGGGGAAAGCGATAGATTTCACTCTCTGTCTTCTTTATCAATTCTTCATATGTCAGGGGCTCTTCTTTTTTATCCATGTTCATGCACTGGATTTCCAAATCCTGTTTTTGTTTCTCCTTATTTGCGTTCAGTTGCTGCTTTTCCTCACAGGTCCTGTTATTCTTCCTTCAGAATAGCATGAGCTATAAAAGCTATACGACTTTAAAAGTTCACTTTTTGCTTCGTCTAACTCTTCTAAGCTTCCTTGCCGTTTCCTTTCCTCTTATCTGTAGGTTACTGTAAAAGCAGAGCCCTTGTGCAACAGCACTTTAGATTTCCATGCATTCCATGACCACAGTATTGTTTCTGATTCCAGCAAGAGCTTTGGGGAGTGTCTGACATGTACTGGCTTTCAAAAAAATTTGAAGGAACTCTGCCAGCCATAGATCTGAACTGAACAACTTTCTCAACTTTCTCAACAGGATTTGTGTACAGTAACACAAACACATTTATTAAATACACAAACTATGGAACTGGAACTAGACTCTTAATAAAGTCTAAACATAATATTTAGGAGTAGCTTGATTCTTCATATATTGCATTGCATTTTTTGCTTTGAGAATTAAGAATGCTATACTGTATATAAATAGCTGTATATGCCTTCATATTCATACTTAAAATACGGAAATAAAAACATGCTGTCCAGGGTATGCTGACATCTGTGCCCTGCCTTCTCCGGGATACCCATGGCCATGAAAGCGGAAAAAAGAGGGATAACTGTTGAAAAATAAAGTATAAAATGAAGTGTTACCTTCTCGTGTAAAAGATAAAGTTGGGATAAAACAAGAAAATAAAAACACTTTCAAATACTAATATACTTTTCTATCTACTCTATCTTATGCAATTTCTTTTTAACTGACTTATGCTGTTAATAATTACATTTTAAGTTAAAATGTTTCCCAGATCCCTGGTCTGAGTTTGAATACGATGTGGCCAAAAGTCAAAGTTCCTCATTTCCAAGAACAGAGCTGGACACAAACACAGTCACAGAAGAGCTGAAACGCGTGACCCACTTTCAGTCAGAATCTGAATGGAATGACACAAAGACATAAAGTCCTGCCCTAAAGTCAGTAGCTGTAATCATCTCAGAGTTAAAGAAAGTAGTCACTTTAGAGAAAACAGCTAACACACTTTGGAATGTGGGTGGAAACCAACGCAGAAACAAGAAACAGGCAAACTCCACACATGAAGTGGCCCAGCCAGTATTTGAACCCAAATCTGCGAGGGAAGCCGTGAGAAACAGCGCTAACCACAATGCCAAAATTTTTAATAACATGTGCAGCCTTGTGAGAAAGGATTAACAGATTGATTCATTGTTTTGTCATTTTGAAGTCTTTTAGTTTATACAGAACATTTAGGAGTCGCATATAAGCTTAGGCACCATGGACAAATGGCAAATATTTCTTAAATGAAAAGAAATCTATAACTGCAGTTTATCCATGTAACTTTTTACAGTACTTTGACAAACTGAAATAACCTCAGTGGGGAAACGACTTACACAGTGTACACAATGACTGTTTGGTCCTAAAGCTATTTTAAGACCCTGACACCCGTCAAAAGCAGTCTTTTAACTCGCTGGTTCCTGTCCAATAGGAACACTCGGTCAGCTGCAGTGGCCGCTATGAGCCCCGCCCACTTTCCACACGGACAGATGGAGGTGCTGAATATGGCGGAGGACAAACCAAAAAACTTTGACTCTGTCTGAGTGAGAAGGAGATAAAGAAAAATGGGTTATTAGAAATGATTTATACATACTGTAAGCTTTCCTATTTTTTTAATGCTAAGCACCGTAAGCCTGTGCCGATCGATGACTCTCAGCATGTTTGCGTGACCTCCTGCTGCTATTATCTGATCCCGTCCAAACCACTGGCACGAATAGATCTACAATGAAGAGGAAAATCAGTCAGTTCTTCAATAAGGAGAAAAGTCTGACTGGTGTGTGAGTGTGTGTTGACACTAACCCTGCTGTTTGTGTCCGAGTCTTGCGGAACATCAGTTACTTTCTTTCCTGAATCATAGTCCCACATCTATGAAGTAAAACTGCAATTAGAAATTCAGTAACACTATTTAATGGGTGCCAACATCAACACATTGACCTCAAACCCAGACCATCAGGAACTGCCATTTCCAGCTGATACATTACAGCATAACACTGCAAATGATAAACTTTTAAACAAATCAATACAATTGTTCTTAATATTGTTTTTACCTCTACAGTACTGCATTGTCTCCAGGACCCAGACAGAATCTGATTGGCTGACGGATCGATGTCAAGGGCATCGCCGCACACATAAGGCCCTGAGATCATCCTGAGTAGATAAAAGTTAAATGTTATTAGTTCCATTACACTGAACCCTACTGACACTATCAGGCGTGAGTCATTGTCCAAAAGGAACAATTAACACAAATGCAGGGCGATTATATAAAACAGGTTTATGCTTAGGGGATTATGGACACTGTTTGGCACACTGTTGCCTAATCAACCAGACAAAATCCTACAAGATCCTCTGTCTACTGCACTAAATAATGCCGATATGCATATTTTTATGTTGTGACATTTTTATTCACTATCATCCTATATGCAACAGCTTTTATATTCTCTGTTTTATTATACTCTTCATAATAGTTCATTTTAATTAGATAACTTGCTTAATTCTTACGTATAACATCTAAGCCATCCAAGGGTCCCTTTTTTGAGTCTTGGCCCTCCAAAGGTTTTTTCCTTATAACGTTTAGGGATTTTCCTTGCCACTTGACTGGCCTAATAATTTTGAAAATAATCTAAAATTGTAAAGCTGGTTTGAGACAATGTAAAAAGCGCTATAGAAATAAAACTGACTTGACTAACTCAGATAACTGGTGTAATTATAGAGAGCAGGAAAGCATCTCAGAATGCAAAACATGTTGAATATTGAGGTGGGTAGGCTACAACAGAAGATGTTCAAGTCGGGTTTCACTTCTGTCAGTCAAGAGCTGTTCGAAGCTGTCCAGAAAAATGTAGTTTGGCCTGACGAATCTCGATTTCTGGGTACCATAAAATAATTTCTGGTGATGTAATCATCTTTAATTTCCATCATCTTGTTAAATAAATTGCCATGTAGAATTCTGGTTTTGAGAGCAAAGGGAAGCCTTATCCAGTATTAGTATTAGGTTCCTAATAAAGTGCTCAATGAGTGCACGTATCACAACATGTGAAGTACCTGATTGCATGTTGCTGCCTGGTGTCCCAAAACTGAAAAAAGAAAAAAAAAAACAAAAAAAAAAACAATATGTTGTTATATTACTGATAGACTGATTATACACTGCTCAAAAAATAAAGGGAACACTTAAACAACACAATATAACTCCAAGTAAATCAAACTTCTGTGAAATCAAACTGTCCACTTATTAAGCAAGACTGATTGACAATCAGTTTCACATGCTGTTGTGCAAATGGCATAGACAACAGGTGGAAATTACTGGCAATTAGCAAGACACACTCAATAAAGGAGTGGTTCTGCAGGTGGGGACCACAGACCACTTCTCAGTACCTATGCTTTCTGACTGATGTTTTTGGTCCACTTTTGAATGTTGGTGGTGCTTTCACACTCGTGATAGCAAATGAGACAGACTCTACAACCCAACACAAGTGGCTCAGGTAGTGCCAGCTCATCATGATGGACACATCAATGCGAGCTGTGGCAAGAAGGTTTGCTGTGTCTGTCAGCGTAGTCCAGAGGCTGGAGGCGCCGCTACCAGGGGACAGGCCAGTACACCAGGAGACGTGGGAGGAGGCTGTAGGAGGGCAAACAAACCCCAGCAGCAGGACCGCTACCTCCCCCTTTGTGCAAGGAGGAACAGGAGGAGCACTGCCAGAGCCCTGCAAAATGGACCTCCAACAAGCCACAAATGTGCATGTGTTGTCTGCACAAACGGTTAGAAACCAACTCCATGAGTATGGTGTGAGGGCCCGACGTGCACAGATGGGGGTTGTGCTCCACAGCCAACAAAGTGCAGGACGCTTGGCATTTGCCAGAGAACACCAGGGTTGGCAAATTCACCACTGGTGCCCTTTGCTCTTCACAGATGAAAGCAGGTTCACACTGAGCACATGTGCCAGACGTGACCGAGTCTGGAGACACCGTGGAGAGCGATCTTCTGCCGCCTGCAACATCCTTCAGCATGACCCGGGTTTTGGCAGTGGGTCAGTAATGGTGCGGGTTGGCATTTCTTTGGAGGGCCGCACAGCCCTCCATGTGCTCGCCAGAGTAGGTAGCCTGACTGCCATTCGATACCGAGATGAGATCCTCAGACCCCTTGTGGAGACCATATGCTGGTGCGGTTGGCCCTGGGCTCCTCCTAATGCAGGGACAATGCTAGACCTCATGTGGCTGGAGTGTGTCAGCAGTTCCTGCAAGATGAAGGCATTGAAGCTATGGACTGGCCCGCCCGTTCCCCAGACCTGAATCCGATTGAGCACATCTGGGACATCATGTCTCGCTCCATTCACCAACGTCATGTTGCACCATAGTCCAGGAGTTGGCGGATGCTTTAGTCCAGGTCTGGGAGGAGATCCCTCAGGAGACCATCCGCCACCTCATCAGGAGCATGCCCAGGGAGGTCATACAGGCACGTGGAGGCCACACACAATACTGAGCCTCATTTTGACTTGTTTTCAGGACATTACATCAAAGTTGGATCAGCCTGTAGTGTGTTTTTCCACTTTAATTGTGTGTGTGAATCAAATCCAGGCCTCCTTTGGTTAATACATTTGATTTCCATTGATGATTTTGGTGTGATTTTGTTGTCAGCACATTCAACTTTGTACAGAACAAAGTATTCAATGAGAATATTTCATTCATTCAGATCTAGAATGTGGTATTTGAGTGTTCCCTTTATTTTTTTGAGCAGTGTATTATTAAAGAACAAATGCTGAAGTCTTCTATTCACTTGAATAGTATTATCCCATCCTCCCGATATGAACTGAGTCTCTCTGTCGGGGTGAAACGTCACAGCAAAGACCCGTAATGAATGGCCATCCATCTCAGTCCTCGTCGAGCTGAAAAAATTCAACGTAGAGTTCAGCAAACAATACAGATATGTCACTCCCCACAAAAGTGGCTGTAAGTAAAAGTTACCTGGCCTTGCAGATCTGAAATCTCTGGTGTGTGTTGAGATCGTACAGATGGATGGCCGAGTCAGAGCCACCGGTCACGGCTCGCTCTCCAGAGGGTGAGACGGACAGACAGAGGGTCTGCCTGTTCACTTCTCCATCTGATCCTCCCAGATCTCTCATTTCTTCAATCCTCCATACACACTGTCCACCCCAAATGTACCAGCACCTCACCGTCCCACTGGCATCTGAAAGAGTCATCCATCAGCAACTTGCAGTACAAGTGCAAAAATCCAAATAACAGACAGGATGGCCAATCTGGGAGTCCAGTATCATGCTGACGTTTCACTATCCTAACCATTTTCCGTTTATCTGAGGTACGTTTAGAAACAAATGTAAGAATCAATTAGAGGCGTTGTACTCACAGGTGGCCAGCAGGGTACAGTGTTTTTGCTCAGTGTGTCTGAAGCGCAGGCTGGTGATGGGTAAAGATGAAAAGGTGTTTCTGTCTCTCAGAGTCTTGATCAGTTCCAGTTTATCTGTGCTGTACACCTTAAAGCATGTTTGATACGACTTCTTTCATCCAGAATATATTCACATATGAGCAACAACATTACGGTGAACTCCCAGACCCAGGGTTTCCCAGGAGAACGTTAACCAGAGCACCACACTCCCTCCACTAGTGTGACCTGATGCCATGAGTTCCCTAGGTAAAAAGTCTGCGACTAGGCCTAGGATTATACCCCTGTCAATAGGTAATCAGCACTGCTGACCGGGAGCACCGCATATGCCTTGTTGTTTAGGAGCTGCATCGACCCAGTTAATAATTCATTCAACAATTCATTTACATTTACATTTACAGCATTTAGCAGACGCCCTTATCCAGAGCAACTTGCAATTGATACAACCTTACAATCCAAGCAATTGTGGATTAAGGGCCTTGCTCAAGGACCCAACAGTGGCAGCTTGGCATTGGTAGGATTTGAACCCTGGACTTTCTGGTCCAGAATCCAGTACCTTAACCGCTAGGCTACCACAGTCCCAATTCAAAATGGCTCAGGTTTTTATCCTGAACATTTCTTCCACATTCAACATGTCAACTATGAGAACCGACTGTTGGTTTATTGTCTGACATATCCCAGAGCTTAATATGCGCTGTCGTAATGACTAGAGTTGGGTGATGAGTTGACTCGAGTCAGACTGGAGTTGCAAGATCAAGGACTAACATTGATAAAAGACTCGACTTTGACTTGGTATTCCTGACTTGAGACTTGACGTAGGATTGAGACAGATGACTCGAAATGACTTTATGAAATAGTATTGAGAAGATTTTAGGGATTTTTTAAATTGTTGAAACATGATTGGGTGATTTCTGTTTCAACTCGCGCGAACCTGGCAACCGAGAGACAAACGTACAAAGAAGCTCACAACATGGAAGAGGCTATTCCAAAAATAGTGAGGTTTGGATTCAAGGAGTATGTCGTTCATGAAATTAATAAAGGTCTGCGGAACAAAAATAAGTGACACATTTTGGCTGGTAAAACACAATATATAATAGATATGTCCGATTTGGCTTCGAAATAAAATTAATATCATTATGACCACTGTCTTTTCACTTATTTAGAAGTAGAAACTTGAGTTAGTGCTTCATCGTTTCATATGTCTTGCATTCAGACTCACTTGACTTATAGCAGGAACTCGACTTGACTTACTTGAATACTACCACAGTAACTTGGGACTTGCATGAGACTCGAAGGCTACGACTTGCTTACTCCCACCTCTAGTAATGAGATAATTAATCTTATTCGTTATTTGATCTGTGAGTGCTCATAATATTGTGGCTCACTGGTGTAGAAAAAATATCCTCATCCCAGTTAGTCAAGATTTAGATGAACATATTACTGTGGAAGGATGTGTTGCAAACCTTGATGGATCCATCAGCAAGTCCGACAGCGAGCAGATTTCCGTCGTTACTGAACTGACACGTCATGACTTCACAACCGCACTCTCTGAGACAGAACAGGTAAAGACCATCAATCCCAAACACTAACCTGTGCTACAAGGGTTATAAAACTTACAAAGCAAACTTCCAGCAGTATCTTGGCGAGTCAGTCATTGATGACTTTCTGTTTTACTGGGGCATAACTATGAACTATGAGGAAGGAGGCTAGGTGTGTGGCAGGAAGTCAATCATTTTGGAGCTGACAGTAAAGGGATTTGTGCATTTTTATGCAGTAATGCTGGTGTTAAACTCAATGTGTTGTTCACTTAAACTGTGACACTTCAGCCCTTCATCTGAAAAACAGCTTATATGTATTAAAGGGAAAATTGATTTTATATTTATATTTGTGTTCGCAAAATGACAGTCATTTCACGGACGATCCGGCTGGAGGTGTTTGAGTATCACATGGGCTCAATAAAATAATATAAATATATAAAAAATATATAAAAATATAAGCACCGTGTTCTTACAGGATGCTGTGTATCTGAAGGTCTCCATCTGTTTTGGGTTCAGTCTGAGCAGGCATGTCCTCTCTGTATGTAATAACAGGACTGGGTTGTGTGATATGGGATTTTTCCTCTGCTTCTCTGTCACTATCAGTCTCAATTTCTCCTTCCTCATTTGTAGCATCTGAATCAGAGCTACTGAGCACATCAGGATCATTATCCTGGACATTTGCACCTTCATGGTCTTCATCTTCCAGCTCCGGAGGTGATGATGTGCTGTAGGGCCACTACATAGATCAAATAAGGTTAATCTCTTTATGTCGTGATCAAATCACATCTAGAGCTTAGAAGAATTACAGCATGCATGAAAAGGGTTACACAAACTTAAACCTGTTACCAACAGCAAAACCTCGTGCCAACTTTGAAGCATGGTGGAGGAGGAACATGGTTACCGGCTGCTTTGCTTGCAGTTATGAAATTAACAGTGAGCTTTAATACTATATGAAGACATTTTACAAATAGCACCGGAAAAGTAGGCTAACAGAAGCTGGAAGATTCAGCAAAACACTGAGCCAAAAAACGGACAAGGGAATGAGCAAGAAAATCAAGAAAATGTTTAAATGTTTCTCCACTCTGTTCAGTGAAGAAGTAATGTGTTTAATAAAGTATTTACCTGTAAAGTCATGTTGTTTGTTCGTATTTCCCCTTGTTTATTTCTACTTTCCGCTTTCCAAGACCGCAACAACCCGTCGCTTAGCAACCATGCCATGTCACGTGGTCGCTCTTTTTTTTTTTTTAAAGCTATTTAACTATTTAATTATTTTAATTAATTATTTGATATGGTTCATAACTAAAACATAACAACTCAGAAATTGTTTAGATGTTTATTTAAAAGGAATCAAGACGTACCTATCTATTTATTAAAAGTTTATCGATCACACGATTTATACAATCACAATGTATTCGTTGTTTTTAAGTTCCAGACCATTGGAAGGCTGTGTGAATATAGTATTATAAATATACTATTTATAAAAAAAAAAAACAAATATACCAATAAACGTTTATAATAAACCGTAATTACGGGTTAGATCGTGACGTTTTCTTTTAGTTCGCGCTGATTTGCTGGTCACTGCCATTTTATGTGTTCCAAACTAAACGTTTTGCTAATAAAAGGTGTCCAAAGTAGTGCACTAGAGATAGTGTATTTATGTAGTACTATGTAGTGAGGTAGCATGCGGTTTTAGACGCGGTCCTGATATTGCCTTGACAACGACTGTTGTAGCGTCTCGGTTTGTAACGTTTGGCGATACGCGGCTATTTTAAAGCGTTATATAATCTGCTTACGTGTTATACGATTAAATTAAACACTGTTTTAGTCAGATATCTAAATTATGTGTCGTGTACGGTTTATTCATCACACTTTATCCCTGTGCACTTAGTTTGTTAGCTCACTCGCTAGCTATGCTAGTTGTTTACAGTTGCTGTATTACTACCCTGTGCTTTATCCTATATATTAGTTAATGCATTTAGGAGGAACATGCAGGAGCGGGTCCATCCTTTCCTCTACCTTCATCTTTGTCTGGCGTTTGTGATTTTACCCCTGACCACACGTTCACAGACTTTTACAAATCAGCCTCCAACTGATTTAAACGGATTTACACCTGAGCAAGAGAATTTAACAGCATCACAGAGTCCAAACGCCACAGTGGATGTAAATACAACGGATTCTCCCAACATCAGCAGCACCCCTGGGTTTGAACCCAGTTCCTTGTTTACTGAAGTTCCAGCAACACAAACCACTGTCCTTCCTACAACCACAAACATACAACCATCCGAGGGTAGAGATTAATCCTGATTTATATTATGTGTTAGAATATGTATAGTTTTACGGAGCCTTAAAAAGTGCATCATGGTGTCCCACAAGGCTGTGTTCTAGGTCCCCTATAGTTTGTACCCTGTCTACATCTAAAATGTCTTGTTCTTTAGGTTGCGTGTGTAACCTTACGCCAGATTTCTGTGATATCGGCTGTTGTTGTGATGTCACGGATTGTGGAATCCCTGATCTGAGCTCTGTGTTCAGCGACTGCAGGAAGGAGACGAGGTGAAAAGTGTTTTCTGAGTTCTTAGAATTGTGTAAGATAGATAAATATATGTGAACTTTTCACATTGAACACCTGACCTTTGTCGACGGTTGTGTAAGTTTATTATCAAGCTACTAAAGTTTGTGTGGCAGTTACAATGCTTATAAAGCTGGTCTGTGTGGTAAACATCTTAACAACCTTTTTTATTATAGTTTATCTGTAGTTATGGTCGGATAGTTTCTCTGTCTGGTGTTTTTGGATTTTGGAAAGCAGACATGCCTAAAATGGATTTTGTTGCATTAAAGTGTGTTCACATGTGGAAAAAGTGCATGTTTATGTAATTCTACCGACACAATCAAACATTTATCTGACCCAACTAAAAGAACACCTGGCAACCACAAACTTGAGGTTTAATCCAAACAGTACAGAAACTGTGTAAAGTGTGACATGCTGTTACACCTCCACGATTATCACGTTTATTTACATTTTTTTAGGGATGGAGCTTGCATTGAGAGGTGGCTGATGTTCCGAGCCAACGTGGACCCGGATCTGGTGACGATCACAGATTCTCTGTTCTGTGTCCGAAATGGAAACGGTAACGTCTTTCTCTTTCTATCAAAATATAAATTTCTGTATTTAGTCCTGTAACTGGTTCTGCAGCACAGGCAGCGCAACATTGCAGTTATAAATCGTTATTGTATCAGCTTTTGAGTACAGATATATCAGAGAACATATTATTAAGCATTATGCCAAATTCTTTTGTCAACAAACTCAAAGAGAAAAAGGACCAAAACCCAAGTGGCACGTATGCTGGACTCCCTGAGGTGCCAGATTATTTTAAATGAGCTAGTGGCTCATGGTTGGATTTTCCAGCAAGACACTGATTCAAACTATTCATCCAAATCAAACCTCAACTTTTTAGAGAGGCATCAAATCATATGGTTACTGTGTGGCCTGCCTCTATGATGGTGATTCTTGATGCATGTAGCTCATGTTCTGATTAACAGATTTAGTGAACACAGTACAGGTGGCACCTGCTGCTTCTGAAGGACCAATCAACATCTTGACTCCTCACTTCTCACTTCAGGACCTCAACTACATTCAAAACACCAACTTTTACAAGGTTTACTACTACAGATACCGTACCTTTACAGCTTTTGGACTCATTCAGACTTTCTTTTTTATTTTCCCTCACATTTTATTGCTACCCCTCTCTAATCATTCTTTTTTTAACTTGTTTACTTCTGCTTCTTCTTTTCTTCCTTTTTATATTTCACTCATTTTTCTTTGACAGGATTCCTCTCACCTTCCTTCAACCCGCTCCCTTTCCCCCTGTTTCCCCCTTCTTTTTCATTCCTCCCTTCTCGTTTTGTCTCTCCATCTCCCTCTGACCTTCCTTTCTCTCTCTGTCTTTGAGTAAGCCCAGTGTTTAGTTCAGGAAATCTCACTGTTATTGTTTTCTTGATTAGTTTTTCCTTAGATTTGTCCTTTGTCTTCAGAGTAATGGAATCATACAGCCTTATCGTTTTCTCTCTCAGGTTGATGACATTATTCTGACATATTACAACAGGACATCTGTAGTGAGCACGCTCAGACAGCCGTCTCAAGGGGCGACATCTGCTTTCTGTATCGATCGCAATCCTGCAAGTATGAAGAGTTTTTATTTTCCCTTAAAAAGCCTAAGTGATGTTTAGGTGACGTTACAGAGATCCTGTGTTACAGAGTGAAATATAACCAGAACAACATTATACATGAGGTTATGTTTAAGGGTCCAGGTTGTTATGATAACAACAAACACCAGAGGATTTTATAATCTTCGTTGTGTTATATGTTTGTTTGATATGTCTCATCCTCAGAGTTCCTGCGTTCCAGTTCTTCGTCCTGCTCTCGACTCATTGACGCTCAGTCGTGTAAAAGTGATGGCAGTCTGAGTTTTCGCTTCTATTTTACAGGTTTCAGCCTCTTTAAGGCAAGAATTTGGAGTTGTTTATAAGTGATTTAAGGAAGTGATATGTTTTCCTGGAACTGATGTATTGTATCATTGCAGGTTCCTCGTCCCTCACAAGCAAACAGTGCAAACCTAATGGTAAAAAAACGAACACCTAAAATGGATTCATGCTATATCATTTTGGGTTGGACTGATTACCCATAAAAGGTGTCCTTTGTATGATTTTTAGATCCCCATTATCCCTGTGGATGACCTGCCTGAACCTGCTGAGCATAACAACTCCTGTTTGAACCTGGTCTCAAAGGTCGGTGCAAGGATTCCTTGGAAACATAGTTTGGCCAAAAATTGCATTACATACTGATTGTGTGGTAAAACATTAAATAAGTGGGTGTAAAGTAACCAAATCCCCACAGTACATGGGTCACTTAATAAAATACCACAACAGAGTGAAAAACAAAGATAAATCATTGAATCTTGAACATTACGCTCTCTCAGGTCCAATATGTGATCACGTACACTGGTGCAGGAGAAATCACTCGGGCGACGTTGAAAGTTGAAGTTAGAGAAGCTCGTTTTGGCACGACGTTACTGCAGCAGCACACAGTTCAATTTCAGGTCCGTTTCTGTGTTATTGTTACGGTTGGTGTTTGTAAAAAAGTTAAAATTGTACTAGTTCACAACAGATCATTATTTGTTAGTAATACATAATGAACTGGATTACAGCTGGCCACACCCTCACTGAATCCTCCTGAAGTGCCAACAGTCGGCTATGTGCTCAGGACGCCAGTTATTGGCTGGTTTAACGGAGAACCCGGACCTGTATCCTTCTTCTAATTCTCCATATTAGGGTCTAATGTAAATATTAAGTTAAACAATGACACCTGTGTGTCATTTGTGACGTGATTGGTCGATATGTTGTCTCTTCAACTCTGTAAGCTGATGGTCCAGGGACTCTCTGCAGGAGGAGAATGCTCTCTAGAGCTCAACACCCGAGCGCCTGTACTGTTCTCACACAACTCCATGACCGGCTGCACCTTCAGGTATTTACTGTTCTTACAGGCAGCAGTGCCACGGGGTTAAAGAATCGAATGTAGTTCGAAATTAAAGCATGATTTCATTTATAATCAGGTTCCGACCCTGAACGGTCGCAGTGGTTGGGTCATTTATGTTAATTATTACTGATATCATTATAATCGTGGGTATTTTAGGTCTTCCTCACAGGACTGTGCCTTGCTACGAGCTCAGATCTACAGCATCTTGGGCGTGGACACGACCCCCAGCACGGTTGCCATGACAGGAGGGTCACGGCCACCAAGGACCAGAGTTGTCATTCAGGGATGTCCTGAACCAGCACCGGTAAAAGTTTTATATATGTACACTTTGCTGTGTGCTGTGTTTTCATATGTACATGCATAAATTCATGCAGATCCGTGTTAAGAGCTTTACAACACTTTCATCCCTAGAGACTTTTTATATTAGATGAATGTCTTTCATTAACCACAAACAGGAACTAACGGAGCCAATAATTCTAGATCTAATGTCTGCAGGTTGAAGGGTGTGAGACAGGGTGTCTCCTGCCTGTCTCTCTCTCAGTGAGGGTAATTTGGGCTAAGAGAGGAACGCTGGCTCTGCCCCAGAATGACATCCTCGGGGTTAAATATGTCTCCAGTTGCCAGATCTTGCAGGTGAGCTCAGTTCCTTTGTAACACGTCAGAAATGAAACGTTATCTTGAATTTTAAAACAAGTCTTGCAGTGTGTACGCTAATAGTTCTGCCTTTTTCTTTTTCTCTCAGTGCCCCATCGTTTCTCCTCTTCCTCTCACCACTGAGGTGATCTTCTCAGACGCCACCCTTTACCCAGAATCCCCCAGGGCCAGACCTCAGCTTGAATGGAAATTCCCGTTTGGCTTTTTCTCCATGGGAGCGGATGAGCTGGACTGAGAGGAGTTAAGTCCGCCCTACCTCTGACGTGTAAATGGTTAAAAGTTATTTATTCTGCAAAATATAAACTTTTTAAAAATAATAATACATCTTGTAAGCTTTTGTCGCAGTAACAGTCTCTCCTGGAGGTCAGATCCTCAAAGTCTTTGTGAGTCGTTGTTTGTAGGTTTTTACCCGTCACTCAACACCAGGGTCTTTTTCCGCTCTATTTTGGTAACGTAGTTGAGCAGATGGACAATGGCGGCGGGTGTGACCCCCGGCAGACGTGTAGCTGCTCCCAGCTAAAAGAATGAACAGATACAACAAAGAAATGATTCAAAACAAGTGCACTGAAATCGGATTTGTAAATCTAGTCACCCTCTTCTTTATCGTGCTCGTGAGCAGTCTGATCTCATCCAAGCCCTCTTTGGGAGCTTTCCTAAAACCAATTGTGTTTTTCCATTCTTATTCTCCAAGTTTGCTTTGTCTATTTCCAGTGTATTCATCACGGTCACCATGCAAATTCCACACACCGTCCGAAAATCCCTAAAATATCACCTCTTAATCATAACACTGTATCTGAACAAGAGTCCCTTTGCTCCAAACACTGCATTCCTAAACCTGGATCTCTTTCCGTCACCACGTTTAAACCGTGTTTTCTCACCGTACTGGGCCGCGCTTGGTCCAGGATCTCTCTGACCTCATCAGAGAGAGAAACCGGAAGCGACAGGTAGTCGATGTCCTGAGGCAGGACCAGACTTTCCTCCTCCCTCATTCGGTCCATCTCTCGCTTCTGGTTCTCGCAGTGTGGCCTATACACGGCTACAGAGAAAATGTATTATAGTATGTAATGGCAACAAAACAGCTGATACTCCGTTTTTTAAATCGTCACCTTCGATTTTAATCCTCTGGGAAAATTCCAGATAAGGAGAGAAGATCTCTGGGAAAGCAGAGGCCAGCATTTCAAATGACACATCTTTATACTGCAGCAGCTCCTCTCCACTGCATCATACAGCAGCAATCAAAAAAATAAGCTGTTGTTATTATTATTATTATTATTATTATTATTATTACTCCAAAGGAGTGATCAGCCCCCATGCTGCACCCTAGACTCCATTTGATCAGAGAAGTGGTGGTGATTAAGAATGAATGAATGAATGAATGAATGATCACCTGAGGAGCGTGCTCTTAGCCTCGCTGATTCCGACGTCCCCCAGTTTTTCCCTCCACCGTACGGGCGAGAGCGAGATGGACTGCAGAGCAGCGAGAGCATCACTCAGACCTCGACTTACTCGAACCGCTTCACTATAGCGCCGCGAGGAAACGCAACCCATCTCTTCGAATCCTGAGACAAACCAGATCACCACTGATTAGCTTTTATTAAAGCCTTCAATTATTACGAAAGCTTTTCATGGAGTCTCGACACATTGTGGCCTTCCACTTCCATTTTGTCGAGAGCCGGACGATGGTTGTTGTAGCTAAGCACAGCATCGATACCTCTGGGCGTGAGTCGGAGGTCAGCGTTGTCGGGTCGGAGCGAGGTCCTGAACTCGGCGCGGCTTGTGAACATGCGGTACGGTTCCGTAACGCCGCGGCTCACCAGGTCATCGATCAGAACGCCGATGTAGCTCTCGGTACGCGAGAGCAACACCGGAGGGAGAGAGAGCGCGGTCTTTCCGGCGTTCACGCCCGCCCATAAGCCCTGTACAGAGGTTACGCAGATGTTTGACACAGATAAATCTTCTAACACGTTAGCTGAACGGGCTGAGTTTAGTACCTGTGCTGCTGCTTCCTCGTACCCTGTGGTTCCGTTAATCTGACCAGCGAGAAAAAGGCCCTGAACCTTCTTCACCTGCAGCCACGGGAACAGCTGCGTGGGGCACACAAAGTCGTACTGCACCCCGTAACCTACGACAACATATAAACATTAGTTCCAACCTAGATAATCATTCACAAGCTCAACATCATCAGCCCACTGTGGATCATCTGTCCATACCTGGTGTTCGAATCTTGGCCTGGTGCAGGGCAGGAATCTCACGCAGCAGACGAAGCTGCAGCTCAGGAGGCATCGTCATGGATAAACCCTGAGGGTACAAGAGGTCAGAGCTCAAACCCTCTGGCTCCAACCACACTTGGTGTTGTCGCCCCGGGAAGCGCAGCACCCTCGACTCGATGGAAGGACAGTACCTGAGCGAAAAGGCGTCCATAAGATGGTGTTTAGTGAAATAAAATGTATTTGTTTAGGAAATACAATCATGCAGTGCCTAACAGTGATGGGTCCAGTACCTAAACCCAAACCAGCACCATCCAGCCTTGTGTTTATATAGAGACAGAACAGATCAGTCATATATAAATATGATGGTATATTGGGAGTACCTAGGTCCTTTAGTGTCCTGATGTATATGAGAGTTCATATGAAGGCTCTCCCTCACCACGTCCTCCACCCCTGGAGTGGTGTAGGTCAGGTGACACAGGAGCTGATCTTCAGGCTATGAAACAAAAGCAAGAACTGCAGTCAATCATTTTCTGTCTGCTTAATCCATTAAAGGACCACCCCTGGACAAGGCTCCGGTCTATAAAAGGGCACATGTAGGCACAAGTATGGATGTGATCACTCATGCGGAGACACTTCAGAGACGCCTATTAACCTAACACGTCTGGAATGTGGAAGGAAACAATTTTAATGGCAATCTTTTTTTGATTAATTGAATACATGTTCTTATGTATTGCTTAAACCATGTGAGCCACCATAGTTGTAGTTGAGCTGCACACAGTTTCTGTCTTGCTGCAACTGAAATCTAAAAGACAGTGTGTTATATATTTTCCCTGCATAAGGAAACTGGGGACTCTGATAGTGGTGAGCTTTGATAAAATAAAATAATTGAGCCCTGAAGAACGCAGACCATCTCGGAGTTTGTAATCAGTGTGGTTACCTTACAGTGCGTGTGTGTGTTGATGAAGCTAAACGGGGTTGGTTGTGGATCCGGAAGGTGAACCTCAGCGAGCGAAAAGTCGACTGTGTCCTTAACGATGCGAGGTGGCGTTCCGGTCCTGAGCCGGCCCAGTTTTAACCCGAGCGCTTCTCTTAAGCTGTGGGTGAGCCCGGCGCAGGACGGGGGTTCACCCATCCTCCCTCCCGGAGAGGTGGTCTGACCCATGAAGAGGGAGCCGGACAGGAAAGTTCCGGTGGTGATGACGATGGAACTGGCCAGGATTTCCCTGCTTCCGCCAGCTAAAAATAAAAAGGACAGATATCATTTATTTAAATGAGGTGTGTTTTTTCCTTTTATAACTCTCAGAAACGGTTCCTCACCCAGATGGACTCCGGTCACTCGATGCTTTCCAGGCTTTTGCGGATCAGCAGCGGAGACTATGAGATCCTCCACAGATTCCTCTATCACAGTCAGCTTGGGCATGTTTAACAATTCGGACTGGAAAAACAGCAACACTCCTGAGTCACCCCTACAGTCTGGATTAGGTGTAATTGAGCTTTGGAAGTGAATGGAGCTACCTGTATAAACTCTCTGTATCGGACGCGGTCAAGCTGTGCCCTCGGGCCCCACACCGCAGGACCTTTGCTCCGATTCAGAATGGAGAAGTGAACCCCAGCGTAATCTCCTGCTCGCCCCATCAGTCCATCCAGAGCGTCCACCTCCTTCACTAGCTGACCCTTACCGACACCTCCCAGTGACGGGTTACATGAGAGCGCCCCTGCAGAAACAGTATGAGATTAAGTATGATACTTTTTAAAAAATACTGCATATGTGTGATTTAAACAGAAATACTGAACATCTGACCAATCAGAATCAAAGAAGACCACAAAAGGAACCTTAGAGGCTGGTAGGCCTGGACTTACCAATCGTTTGGATCTTCTGTGTGATGAGCAGCGTTTCTGCTCCAACTCTCGTCGCTGCAGCAGCCGCCTCTGTCCCGGCATGACCACCACCGATGACGATGACATCATACTTTTGCTGGGTGACGTCACTGGCTTGCCAGGCGAGACAACTGGAACGGAAATGTTGTCGGAAACGCAGCGTCCGTATGTGGAACATGGGAAATTGTTATAAAGGCATCATGACAGAGAAGCACGGGGCTGAAATGAGAGCAAGAGAGATGTTTTTACATAAATGGAAAGAAATGATCAGCTATCTACTAGATCCTTCCATTGAAAGAGTAAACTGTTTCTGTTCAGCTAGGCCTGTTTAATTAGTTGGTTATTCTCATAGTTTTCCCTTGCCACTCTCACCTCTGGTCATAGTTGGGGTCTAGACTTAGCTTTTTGTAGAGCTGCTTATAAATAACGTTTATTTGAACCACCACTGAGCAGAAATTATTCACTGATCTTGGACCATGGGTGTTTCAGGTGTATTTAGGACCTAAATACAATGTCCTGTATACCAGAAGCTGACACTTCTGATGGACTAGAAGCTACAATGTGAGCTACAATCAGCCACTGTACACCTAAAGCAACGTAGGTGTACACAAGCGGTTTAGAAAACCCATAAGCATTGGTGTCAGTCCTGGAAATGATCCACGATCCAAATAATTTCAGTTTAATGCTGATGCTGTGATGATCGATCCCTCTCCACTGATGTAGAGTAGGCTAAGGACACCCCAGTACATCATCTGAAGTGCATCTGATACAATACGTGAACAATATTTATAACATAAAACATATTACTTCTTTCAAAATGTAAATGTTTTGTACCTCAGATATCGTACACCGTACACGCGTCCTTCTGTTGTCTTAATCCAAATTACCTCCACATGTGATAGTAGTACGCTAGGAAGAGGGCACAATCGCTTTATTTTTATACGTCATACAATGCGGCTATGTAGGATACATAGTGCCGTTTGGAACACAGCCTCGGTAACAGCCGCTACAGGACGCCGCCATTACTGTGCACGGTTTACCGTAAGAACTGTAGTAAGAGCCGGTGTTACACCGTATTTTGTGACCACCGTATTTTGTGGCCCTAGAGGGCGCATTATCTCCGTTTAGGTTCTTGAGCGCGCGCGCTCGGTTCTTGTTCACGCGCACTCCGCGCGCGTTGTGCGCAGAGTACGTAGGCTACGCCGAAGCGCTTTATTCTCCGCGACGCGCTTTGTTTCTGTTTTGAAAAGTTCGGCAGGTCTAAGGCTGTGAGAAATGCGTTTATGTGCAACTTATGCTGTTTACTTATCCTGTTTATCTGTTTACTACATAAAATAAACTTTACATGAATGTTTCGTTGACATTATTCTACATACTTAAAGGTCAAACAATAAAAAAAAAGGACAATCGTCTTTAATTTAAATAGCAGCACCTTTCACACAGCAGCAGTTCAAAGTAAGGACATAAAATGGCGCCCATACAATAAATAAAAGAATAAATGGCAAAACCAAATTAAGAGCTTTTCAGAAACACAATTTAAAGAACCCAACAATGGGGTAATAACATTATCTTATAAGGTACTTGAAATTAAAAATAAATGTGAAAACTTGTTCATCAAATTAGATGGTTAAATAAAAACAGTTTTTAAATCACAGGTATGATTGAAGTATGGTGTTATTTGATGCCTCTTCGGTCCTTCGTGAAAAATGAGCAGTCCTTCCTGTTTCATGAGGAAGAACGGAAAATATATCTGCTAATATATGAGTCATCAGTCCAAAAAGCTATCAGTTATGACAGCTACAAACAGAATGTGTTACACCATTGCATCTACACCAAAAAAGAGAAAGATATTGCCATGTAGGTCACCGATTCTGACGACCTCCATCAGAATATGTGACTCCACTGTCTCTCAGCATTAAACACTACAGCTCAACCAAATATTTTTAGGTGACTTACCAACACTTCTTCTTCCCAGTAGAAACTCTACTTCATGACTGGAATGAACTTAACTGGGTGTGCCAATGCAAGTAACCGATTCTGACGAACTCCATCAGAATATGTGACTCCACTGTCTCTCAGCAATAAACAATACAGGTTCAACCAAATTATTTTTTAGGTGACTTACCAACACTTCTTTTCTTCCCAGTAGAAACTCTACCTCATGACTGGAATGAACTTACACTGGTGTGCCATGAGGTAACCGATTCTGACGACCTCCATCCGAATGATGTGACTCCACTGTCTCTCAGCAATTTAAACAGTTCAGGTTTCAACCAAATCTTTTTAGGTGACTTACCCAACAATTCTTCTTCCAGTAGAAACTCATTTCATGACTGGAATGATCTTAAAAGGTTGTGGTGGGCCATGTGGGTCACTGATTCTGACATCCTGTATACTTGTATCATCATTAAATTCACAAGTTTCTTTTGATCACAACAACTACGTCTTGTTGCGCTATGTTTTTGTGTGTGTCACTGAGTATAATTGGAATTTGGGTAAAATGTTGGCAGTACTTTATAGAATAAAACAAATGTTCATTTTACTCAAACACCTACCTAAAACATAGTAAAATTATAGACCACTTTACAGTAGTCTGTTCTTTTTTACAGTGCTGTGTCTGTGTCATGTTAAAGAAATAAAGTGGTATTCATTTCTATTTCATTTCTATTTCTATTTCATCAGTTTGTGGGTTGAAGCATCACTATTCTTAAGTTCAGTTTACTCCTAGAATAAACAGACTGTTTATTTTGACGGACAGGACCACCCCTCCCCCATCATTCCCTGTAAGTTTTGGTAGATTGACTGTACTGACAAACATTGAAGTTAGCTATAACAGCTGTGAATATTGGCCAGTGTTATTTTGAAATTCACCATTCGATATTACGAGCAGTTTGTTCGGTATGGATCCTAAGAAATTGACAGAAATTAGGGACTTTCTTATCAAAGGTAAATACCCTGAGGACTTTGACAAGCACCAATGGTACACACTACGATGGAGAGCGTCTAATTACTGCATTGAAGGTAATTATGAAGCATTGACATTAAAACCTGAATTGATGACAAAGCTGTTAATCACATTTTAATACGCTAATTATTAATATGTAGCATAATGTTGACAATATCAGGGTAAATCGTAATGTACTGGCTTGTTTTACGATACCCAACATCATTAACATTGCTGTTTATTTGTAGATGACGAACTGTTCTACATACAACATAAGGGCACTGACGAAGAATTAAAGGTGAAAGTTGTGTGTAATGAGACGGAGGCTGATGCGCTGTTTGTCGAGTTCCATAGCAGTGATATTGGCGCTCACTGTGGGCAGATCAAAACTAGAGATGCCATTTCCAAATGATTTTATTGGCCTGGGATGTCTGAAGATATTGAAAAATGGGTATGTTTTTCAGTTTTTTAAACCTCTACTTTGAATATCTACTCTGGTCTAGCTGATGAACTTTGAAGTATTATTAATTTGTTTTACTTTAGGTGTCACAGTGCACAGTGTGCCAGAAGAATAAAAGGGATTTAAAGGTCAGCATGGAATACAAGCCAATCAAGGTATGCATTGGCTTTTTGTACTACACTCATTGCCAAAAAAAATAAAGCACCCAGATAGAAATGTTGGATTGCTGCGAAACATGGCCTGCAGTTCTGTCTCAGGTATATATGTAGATGGTTACAGGTGTGGTCTGAGTAGACACTGGGTCTTGCCAGATTAGGGTGTAAAACTGCTTCCCGTATAGTGCTGCTCTACAAAAGGTCAGAGGCTACTTTTTGGTAATGTACCTCTTGGTGAAAGCTCATTTCCTGATGGACACGCTGAGTTGTTAGCATCCCTCATATCACTACTAGGGCTGACCAACTGTCGTATGCGATGGCTCCCCAGATCATCACACCAGCAGTTGGGGCAGCGTGACGCTCCACAACAAAGGCAGGATTGAAGCGCTCACCACGAGGCCTCCATACTCAAACCAGACCATCATCAGATACCAAATGGAACCTGGATTCATCACTAAAGACGATACAGTTCCATTCCATAGTATTTCAGATTTCTTGTTCATGACACAATTGCACACGAAGGTGACGGTGGCTAGGTGTCAATGGAAGGGCACGTATTGGGCACCATGACAAACAAATGTCCTTCTGCTAACCACCTGGAAATGGTCCAGGCAGAGACAGGGGTGTGTAGTGAAGGTGCCATCTGTGTCTAGATGTCGGTGGATCAAACAAACTTCTATACTGGTGGTCTGTCTGGACCATCCAGAGACAGTTCGCCGTGTGTGTGCCCCTCACGGAACCACTGCCCCCAACAACTCTTAACAGCTACGTCAGAACAGCCCAGATGGAGGCAATTCATCAAAACAACCATCCTGGTTCTCTCAGTCCAATGATGCTCCCCCTTTCAAAGTCTGTAAACTGAATAAATTGTCTTTGAGCATCATAAAGGCATGTCTAACAGTCAACAATCTCTCACCAAGAGGTACACTGCCCATAAGTAGCTTCTGAGAGTCTTTTCATAGGACAGTAGGGGAAGCACTTTCTGGCTAAAGTTTTTGCATTTGGGAATATTATTTTCATTGTTATTTACAAATGATAACATATCTGTACAGGTACATTTGAAACATTTACAGCATTTAGCAGACGCCCTTATCCAGAGCGACTTACAATTGGTACAGTCTTACAATCCAAGCAATTGTGGGTTAAGGGTCTTGCTCACGGACCCAACAGTGGCAGCTTGGCACAGGTGGGATTTGAACCCTGGACCTTGTGGTCCATGGGCCAGTATCTTACCCACTAGGCTACCACAGTCCCTATATACCACAGGTACAATTTCCACCGTCTACATTTGATCCAGCTCATTATCAAGACCATTGTTCAGCTAGAATAGTTGTTTTGGGGTTAGGGCACAGTTGAGAAGTTAGAAATTTTCATCTTGGTGATGGTTTCTTCTCTTTGTTGATCTTTCTTCACTCTCAGTCAGCTCTGCACCTGACTCTATACCCTTTATAAAAAATAAATATCCGTTAACAGGCCAGTTAAAAACATCAAAGCAACTCATAGCCTACAAAACATGACTTTTTGTTATTATATATTATGATGCTATTTATTATATATATAAAAGTATTTATTTGAAATAGTTATATCTGTTTTTGTCTACTTTAACAGACCACGGTTCCATTTGAATTGGTTGGGATTGATTTTATTGGCAAGCTTGTGAAAACAGACCAAAACCACCAGTACATATGTGTCATTATCGACTATTGTACCAGGTGGGCCCAGGCATATGCACTGAAATCTAAATCTGCAGCAGAGGTCACACAGACTATTTTAAAATTTGTGTACCAGTTTGAAGTGCCAAAACGTATTCTGACTGATCAAGGAAGAGAATTTGTCAATGCTGTAAGTAATTTCATTCCCATATAATGTGTATGTGTTTATAGCCTAAAAAGTTTTTGTTGTTTTATGAGATAAAGTACACATCTGTCTATCCAATACTATGCAATAAAAGCATATATATTCTATTCAATTTTCCCATTAGATCAACACAGAAGTATGCAAAATACTTGGCATTAAGAGGAGTCTCTGTGCCCCCTATCACCCCCAAACCAACGGCTTGGTTGAGAGACTCAATGGCACTATACAAAGGTAAACTATACAAACGACTCAATGTCACTAAACAAAGGTGACTGTATAAGCTAAGACAACCTTTTATCTGTTGAACAGTGTTATATTTTATATAGTGATTTACTTACAAAATAATATATCATGGCTACTCAAAAAATATGTAATACTTAGGGTGCTTGGCAAGTTGGTGAACGAGAAAGCAAACTTCTGGGACCAGTACCTGGATGCGGTAATGTTTGGACTGTGCACAAAGAGGCAATTAACCACGCAGTTCTCTCCATTCTTTTTGATGTTTGGGAGAGAAGCACGTTATCCAGCTGAGGTGCCAGAAAACTATAAGGTTAAGTGAAATTTTGTCTTTTGAAAGTATATACATACAATGGTCAGATATAATATTAAATTGACTTCTTTATTTCTATACTCGTTGTTCATTTTATTAGTTCCACTTACTATACATGCAGCATGAAGGTTAATTAGTGTGTGAATGTAACCCTGTGATGGTCTAGCGCCTTGTCAAGGGTGTATCTATGCCTGCGCCCTAGAATTTTGCGTTAGGTTACAGATCCTCCACCATGTCCCTGACCAGTATAAATGGGATGCTTTGCTTTGATTTTGACTTACCATACAGTTGTTATGAGTCAATCAGATAAAATAATAGTCCACCAACTCAAAATATCCAGGCACCAGCATCCTCTAAGCACCACCAGGTGACCACTGCTGAAGGACCAGAGGATGACTAACATAAGCTGTGCAGCAACAGATCACATCTGTCTTTCTATCTGCTTCATATCTACAAGGTGGACCAACAACTGTCTTATTGAGTATACATAGTGTTTAAAATCTCCTGCATTACTGCTGTGTCAGATCCACTCACCCCATCGCAACACACACACACCATTGCCACGTCAGTGTCAGTACAGTGCAGAGAATAACACACTGCATCTGCAACCTTTTTGTTTAATAGATTATGTTGTGTTGCCACTGAAAAATTGAAGATTTTTTGTTTATTGCCATAAATTTTTACAGG
>JAJAGP010005689.1:0-30039 GCA_025084515.1 Ancistrus triradiatus | reverse complement strand
TTGTTTTTTCTTTGGATAGTTTTATTGTTGCCTTATCTACACCTGTAAGTAAAAGTAAATTGTGCAGAAAATAATCTTGTGTACTTTAACATACACATATGGAGATTTGAATTGTGATTTTATTTAGAATTACTTTCTCAAAATAAATGGATTTGAGTATCAGTAATGACAGATAAGTTTATCAAGGTATATTCAGAAAATTGGGAATTCACTGTTTCTTATGGATTTCTTGTTATGAGTCAACAATAAGGTGAACTTTGACTTGTTAGAAGAGACCAACAAAAGCCAATTATGAGATCTCAAATGTTTCTTATGTTTTGCATGATGAGACGAATCTGAGATGAGACAAACTTAAGACGAATTTAAGAAACAGGAGAAATAAGCTTAAATCTCACATTGATCTCAAACACGTCTTAATTATGTCTAGGAGAAATAAATGAGACAAACTTAAGATATCATTTAGAGAATTTCTTTCCTCTGGGAACGTGCAGCCAAGGACATTCCCGCTGAGGACTCAAGATCCTAAAGTGACTCTGTGTATAAGACTAAATAATGCCGATATGCATATTAATTACGTTATTTTATTCAATATTTGATTTATCTGTTCATATTTACTGTTTACTATAGTTTCTGTTTTTTGATCTATTACTATAAGACTTATTTGACTAGATCAATTAGTTAATTCTTACATTTATCATCAAAGACACCCAAGGAGGTTGGGTCCCTTTTTGAGTCATGGTCCTCCCAAGATTTCTTCCTTATAATGTTTGTGGAGATTTTCCTTGCCACTGTCGCCTTGGGTTTGTTCAGTTTGGGATTGGCCTTAGATATTAGAAGATAATCTAAAATTGTAAAGCTGCTTTGAGACAATGCTCCAATGTAAAAAGTGCTATCTGACTTGACATGATGGAGTAAAATATCCTGGTCTATACTTGGTCACTAAATAAGTTTAATGAATATTAAGATACTTCATGTAAAAAAAGCTAGCCCTAAACTCCTTATCTCGCCTACTAAAAGACTGACGATGAGATAACAGATCAACGGAGCAATACCAATTACCACAGAGGCATCAGCAGAGTGAGCAGAGTCAAGATCCACCAGTAATGTGAGCTCCCAGCTGACTAGAGAGTAGGGAAGGCTACCCTGTCAGTAGGATTAAAGTGACACCTACAGACCGGTCTGAAAACTTGGTGGCTTATCGGGGTAGAATTTCATTGCTGGCAAGACATTTGACACATTTCAAGAGTGATGAGGACGAGAGCCGAGTTTGGTGGCTTTTGGAGGGAAATCTGTCCTGCCATCACATGGGGCGAGAGATGAGCTTGGCTAGATAACAAGGTTAGACTGTAATTGGATGCTAGATTTTTTAGACGGGAGGCTCTATTGGCACAGTAACAGTGCCAACAGTAACATCATTAATGCCCTTGGGGATGTAGCCAGTCACCGATGCTGTACCACTCCTCCAAGTTGGTAAAGTTGCCATATATTGCAGCCTCCCTAAACATATCATAATCAGTGTGCCCACAACAGTCATGGAATGCTGAGATTCCCTTCAGGCCAGGTTCTCACCAATACTCTGATGCTGGGCAATCAAGTAGAAGGTACAAGCATACTTTCAGTAAACATAAAGCAGGATGAAGTCAGACAGTGTGAGTCACTGTTTGTATCTTTGAGTTCAGGCACCTCTGTAGTTCAGTAACTCATCCTCTACACAGGCTAATGTAGCATATAGAGCTAACTTCCTAACACTAAGGTCAGGGTTTCTATTTATAAAACCCTCTGTCTCTGTCTCCCTTCCCTGTACCAAGTGTGTAAAATATCTATATAAAGTTAACACTATCCCACATTACCAAAACCAAAGTCAAAGTCGGAGTCCATCAGCTTCTCTAGACGAGTGATGAAGTTAAGTTTGGTGTCCAGTCAGTTTCCTAAATATCTTATTTCAGGTACATGATTTAGTTTATTGACATATTATTTGATATCTAAATATTCTTCATCTGCATATAGGGATTTGACAAAATCAGATTCAGCTTGGAATGTGTCAATAACCACAACATTAAACAGTACATTACAATGGACTGGCTCTCTGTTTAGGGTTGTTTCTGACTTGAGCCCTGTGCTGCCAGCTAGGCACCAGCTTTCCCACAACCATGACCAAGATTAAGCGGCTAGGAAAATGAATGAATTCATGAATACACAGTATAGTATGGCATGAGGGTGATCTGGGTGGCACAGTAGTTAAGTTACTGGACTTCAACAGAAGGTTGACAACGGTTGGACCCTTGAGTAAAGCCTTTAATCCTCAATGGCATGGATTGTAAGATTGTATCAGTATTACATCGCTCTGGATATGATCGTCTGTGCCAAATGCTGTAAATACAAATGTATACTCTGCTGGTGTATGTACCATTTTTAACCATATATTTATTTGATAATGCCTCACTCTAATATGTAATATTGGATCATTTTCCTCAATAAATAAATGACCAAGTATAATATTTTGTCTCATTTGTTTAACTGGTTCTCTTTATCTACTTTTAGGACTTGTGTGAAAATCTGATGATGTTTTAGGTCTCATTAAGGCAGAAATATAGAAAATTCTAAAGGGTTCACAAACTTTCAAGCACCACAGTACCTCTGTGTCTCTGGTAAAGTAAGCCACGTGACCTGTATATACTTTTTGAGTTCTAACAGTGAGAAACATCTCTATGGGACTACTTGAGATTTTTCTTTTTCACTCTCCACCAGGTGTTTTCGTACGTCTGTTTCCTTCTCATACTTCATCTGGGGTTAGATTTGTTGAATTATGAGCTGTAGTAAATGTCTCTGCCAGGAAAGTTCCTCTATCTGAGTTGGTGGTAGCTTTTTAGGGTTGGAAGTGCACAGCTTCTTTTGATACCACTCATTTTCCTAATCATTCCTCAAACTTCACTAACACGTTCCACTGACAGTTTTATTCCAAACTAGCCTAAAATGATAAAGAGAAGACAAAAAAGCAGAAGAGAAAACTAAAGGAGAGAGAGTAAAAATTGAAATTCCAAAAGAAAGAGCTGAAAGCCCAAAGCAAGGGAAAAAAAATAAAAGGAAAGAAATAACAAAGTAAGATTAAGAAGTAAAAGAGAAAAGGTTATAAAATGAAAGAATGGTGCTGAAAGAAGAAGAATTTAACTGAAGCCAGTTAAATAATTTGTTAAAACATATCTGAAAAGAGCTTATATAAATAGGTACACTGAGAACTGAAGTGAAGAAGTACCATATTGAAGGATATTCTCAAGGAAATAAATACATTCTCCAAAGTTTTAAGTCTAGGCTAAAGACATACTTATTTACGCAGGCTTTTGACTAGATTTAGACCAGGTTGCATGGTTTGGGTTGCTGGGGCCGGAGTCTGGAGTCATGTCTGGCCTGCATGCCTTGTCCGCTAGCCGGGAGTGTCGGGTGGGCGGTCTGGCTGAACTAGGCTTCGGTCCTCGTGATCTTGACTCCTTGCCTTAGAATAAGGTCAGAGCTGGGGGTTCATAGTCAGAGTCTTATGGTGATCAGAGACGTTGGGTTGCTGTCTTCTGCCTCCCGTGGGGTTGCCAATGTCTCATGTGATCCCTCTTGGCTGTGTTTCCTACCAGTTCTCCTCTTTCTAGCTATGCTGCTATAGCTAATGCTGCCGGGGTCTCATGCTACACTTGGCATCAGTGATTGTTAATAAACACTGTGCTCTTAATCAATAACTAATTACTGTTCTGTTTTCTCTCCGAGCTGTGTTCCGGCAGTTCCAGCCCAACACATGATGTACATCTGCTGTAGCTCCACTCAAGCTGAATGCCGTCAATCAGCTCCAGCCCCATCACACCCGGGCCTTAATGTCGATGTGCTACTCACATTATGAAATTGGGACTCCATGACTTTAGTTCGGCTTAGATTTATCATCACGCCGCCCAAGGAGGCTTGGGTCCCTTTTGAGTCTTGGTCTCCCAAGGTTTCTCCATAACACTCAGGGATTTTTTCCTTGCCACTGTCGCCCTAGGCTTGCTCAATTTGGGATTGGACGTAATTATTAGAAGATAATCTAAACTTGTAAAGCTGCTTTGAGACAATGCTCCATTGTAAAAAGTGCTATATAAATAGATCTGACTTGACTTGACTTGACATTCATGTTGTATCTATAAAAAGAAAAGTAACTCAAATATTGTGTTTGGGTGATCAGGAAGACCTTCTCAGCCTTAGTTCTTGGATACCATTTTGGACATCTCATTCTGCCATTTTGAAGCTCAGTGTATTGTTTCTTTTCCCACATTTTTTGTCACTGCATCCCATAGGTGTGCTTGCCCTGGTTGTTACTACAGCCAGTCTGTGGCACCTTGAGATCACTATATCACTGTAGTGCCCCTTCCAGGTACTATAAGCCCAAAACCATGAGGTTCCAACCCTCTCTCCATGCAGTCTGTCTCAAACTCCACTTTAGGGACGCCATCTCACCCTCCAGCAACCCTTTCATGCCACGCTAGACCACCAACTTACTGGCAGTTATGATCAGGCATGCCCAAGACCCAAGGCTCATCACATGGTTCTGGTGCTGCTGTGCAGCTGTCCTGGGAACTTCAAGTGCCATTCCTAGAGGGAAGGGTCCTTTTAGGGGCCCGCATGAGGTCCCAGATTAAGTCTGTGCTGAGGTATTGCATGTGCCCTGTGAATGACTGGTGCCTTTTAAAGGATTGGTACAGGGGACCAGCCAAACATGACTCTGAATTTCATTAAGCAGTTATTGAAAATGAATAAATAAATGTATTATTATTTCAATATAGTATCGTGTATAGATGTCATTATTGTTATACTTTCCTTTATCATTGACCTTGTGTAACCAAAACATGCCTATTCACAGGATTAACATCATTAACATTGATAGTTGAGATGTGTTAAATGTCTGTTTGGGGGTGAATGGCAGTATCCAGCTTCAACAGCAGCTAACTTAAACATGTCCATCTTGCAGTTTATAAATTATATGCTGCATCCGTTGCAAAAAGTTCGAAGGGGTTTTTTTTGTTCTGGTCTGGCCTTTTACTATTCTCACAATTTGTCGGACTGTTTTGCACATAGATTAACGCAGATACTACATTTTCTCCAGTAGATGTCACTGTGTATGTACAATACCGCGTTTGAAACAGTGAACATATTCGATAGTTAAATTGATCTTTGACTTCTGGAGATGTTTATTTTCTTCATTAGTTTCTTTGAATGTTTGAATGAAATACATAATAAACCTTCTATGGTTTGGAGAATCTAAGCCACTGAAGTAGATGCTGGATGGAAAGACTGCTGTAGGTCTCTAATTTATCCTTTTTCAATAATTTGCGCAGGAGAACAAAGTCTGGGCCATGTTTTAATTATTATTTCTGGATTGTTGACCTGTGAATGCATCTTATTTTTGCGATTATATCATATTAAATTTAACTTCTAAATAAAAAATGGCAAGTTAAAGAATACTGTACATAGTAAGCTCCAATTAAATAAACATGCTCTTAAATCCAGGTGGGACAGAGCACTCCTGGTCTGTGTTATGTGCCACAGACCCTGCCACCATCCCCGTGTGGGCCCTGTAACTTGGTTGCCAGAGGCAATAAACGTACCAGTGCTCTACTGAGCCACTCTGGCTTATGTACAACCTCTGGCAAGGTGAGGGCAGCAGAGTTACTGTACCCAGGCCTGATGCACAGAAGATGCCAGGAAGGTCTGGAGTGAGGATAGGGGCTAGGAAGGACCTAAATTGCCCAGTTCCCGATACCACAAGAAAAAGGACTGGAACCTGAATGATCAGTGGGTGTGAGTTACAGGGTTCAACTTCACATGAAGCCCCCAAGATACAGAGCCCACTTGGGGATGGAGGCACATGATGGGAGAGACCCGGTCACACCAACAATATAAATTTCATTCCTATAGTTTTTTTTCTTGCACTTGCAGGAATAACTTTGATATGCTTGGACGGTTCTGATATATTTATTTATCTGATATACATCTAGATATTTTGGCTTTACTGGTGTTGTTACTGGTGTGTTTTGGTGCAGGGGAGATGTGGTGTTCTATTCTCAGCCTGTTCTCTGTCTGTGTGGAGTTTGCATGTTCTCCTCATGTCTGCAATGGATCCTCCCAAAGACATATGTTAGGTCAGTTAGCATCTCTAAAGTGTCCTACTGTGAGTGAGTGAGTCCAAGGGTGAGTTCAGCCCTGGCTTCGTGCAACCCTGAAATGGAGTAAGGAGTATAGAAAGTGAGTAATGAATTGTCCCGTGTATTGTTACTGAATTTAATGATATTAAAAAGCTTCATTAACAAAAAAATCTGACACTCGTACTTTAAACTGTTACAGTGTCTGTGATGTGCTGTGACTATCCTAATCATTGAGGTGACGGGGGTTGGGAGAGACCCAGAATCATCTGGTGTAAGAACCTGGAGCCCAACCTCAACAGTGCTGCAGAGCCTGAATTAAAGTTGACCTGCAGTTATGTTCCAAAATCTAGTAGAAAGTCTAAGCAGTAATATGGAGGCTCTTATAGCAGTAAATGAGCAGCATTTACATATTAACACAGCCCGTACCTTCAATAAGACATTTGATAAACACATATGGATGTGATATCCACTTGGTCTACTATAGTACAACCACAGCAGGAGGAATAACCTTGCTGGGGAAATGTTATATTATAAAAGAGGTCCAGTCTGCTAATGCATTGTTTCATATTAAGGTAAAACCGGTTTGGAAAAACACCCAGAGCTCCAGTAAGGTAACACACACACCCTCACCATATAACAAATACATATGGCTTTGTTTAGACCAGCCACAGACACACACATCCTGTGGAGGGAATGAGGAAATAAAGAAATCCCTCACATTAGGCTACTCTTTGTGTGTGAGGTTTCTAAAACAAAAGGTGTGTCAAAAATTATTATTATTTATATATAAGGTCCTGAGGTCTGAGACAAAAACAGCAGAGGATCATCCGTGAGGGTGGAGAGTCCCTTTCAATCTAAAAAACAATAAAATATGTCATTTGATGATGATATGACAATAAATTAAGATCTATTTCATCACCATTCATGAAAAGAGCAAGTTCTTGTTAATACTGAAACTGCTGAGATTATCTCCTGTTGTCAAACTTCTTGGTTTTGGTTTAAAGATCCAGCATGAAAATGTCACTCACAAGGAAACAAGAGAACTGGAGAAGTCCCTAAACCATTTAAAGCATGAGAGCCAATCACAGGGCAGGAATGGTGCTGCATTATCAGTTACTAGGGAAATCAAATCTGGACTGACAGAGGAACTTCACATTTTCAGATGGTCAGCTTTAAACATATTTTGGTTATTGATTAATAAATGTAGCATGAAACAGCTGTGCTGAAGCCTGTGTTCTTGTTCTGGGTCATTCAATTGGGGTAACATTAATATTCTTGAGTAAATTATTCTGGATTTCCTAGAGTACACTATTTCTTGGAGTGGAATTACCCCAGTTTGGGATTGTCTGACACCTGGATATTGAAAGCAGGCCTGGTTTTAATGAGGGCTTACATGGACCAAAAATGAGCAAAGGGTTGTGGAGACAAAAAGAAAGTAAAAGCTATGATTTCAGCAGGAGTGGATAGTTTATCGTTTTCTTTCTGACTGCTCTGGGAAATGAGCATCCAAATAATGTCAGGGCTGCATCAAAGAATATAAGATGAGGCAAAATATTGATAAATAAATTTATACCATCTGGTGAAACATCAAGCACGTGTGAGTCTGAGAGCCTGAGAGAATGTTTGTTACAGTGTCATTGTATGATACTGAGTATGTGATGTGTAATATTAAACAACAGGAGAATGGAGCACAAACACGTAATACCAAATCTTAACATACTGTAAGTATACATCATGCAAATAATGTGTTGGTGATTTTTGGGGATACAGGTGGTTTTTGTAGCTGCACGACCTGTAATGTCATAATGCAGTCCTGTGGGAAAGTCCCAAATACTCACCCTGCCAAACCTGCCAGTACACTTTATGGCATTAGATATAGCCCAGATATCTGCTCACAAACAACCATCACACTGAAGCAATCAGGAAATGAAAATGCTTCGTCTGACTTTGGTCCAGGAACCGGTATTCATATAGTGATTCCATAACAAAATCTTACGTATGACCAAGAGTTTAAGTGACCTCTTGTAAAGTCCAAAGCTGAGCCAGTTTTATTGGTCAGTTTGTTAAGCCATTTCTACAACAGACAGCTACAAGCTGTTCACAAAAAAAGTCAAAATAAATGTAAGGAGCACTGCATTTTTTTATTTGCATGTTTCATACCATCCCAATGTTTTTTGATATGGAGTTGTGTATGAGTTAAGTGGTAGCATTCTGTCTAAGCTGGTGCTTCAGCATTAACATACAGTTAGGTTTCACCTGATCAGTTAAGACTAGTCCATAGAAAAACATGAAGAGCACAGTAAATAAAACTGTTTTATTAATGTACATACAGACTTTGCGTAGATATATACAATGCTCTAAGACCTTATAAAAACAGTACTGCATCTAGACAAGTTATTTTCACTTAGAAACAATAAAGCACATTATTTGATTACAGCATGCCATTTGTTTATGTCCTGTTATATAACCATTCATAAAAAAGATCTAACATTGGTGATAACATAACTATTGAGATTAACATATCTGGTTAAAGTTCTTTATCTTGGTTTGAAGATGCACCATAATCACATCAATCACAAGGAAACTGGAGCATGTTGGAGAAATCCATAAACTATTTACAGCATGAGAGCCAAAATACAGCATGAGGGCAGAAAATACATTATCAGTTACTGGGGAAAAATCGGGGAAGCCACAGGAAGCTGACATGTCTTCAGATTGTCAGGTTTAAACATCATTTAAAGTACGGTCATTATGTGGGAGGTTTTGTCCTTATTGCACATGATGAAGTAGTCATGATTGGGTACAACTGGATAGGTAAAGCAGGACTGGTGTATTGCTGCAGCCACTGGACCTGTGACCTAATAAAGCAGACCTACTGGAAAGTCCCAGATGTGCCAGTTCCCTCTGTGGCATTAGATGAGGCCTGGATATCTGAACACAAACACTTTAACACCAAAGGAAATCAGGAAATGAAAGATTTCATATTTGAAAATGTTAAATAAAAGTGGAAATATCACGTTCAGTAAGCAACAGGGATAGAGGGACTGGCGTAAGTGTAAGTGCTTTATTAAAGATAGATATGGTGGAGTGCAAAGCTAACAAAGACAGGACGTAAACAGTGGGGCTAGGTGGCTAACAAAGAGACAGGGCTAATACAGAACAGAGATGCTAATAAAGCTAACACAGAGAGAGAGAGAGAGCTAATACAAACGGAGACTAACATACAGAATTAATACAAAAGAGGCAAAGTGCAAACCTTAACAAGGCTAACACAGAGATAGAGCAAATGCAGACAATGCAAACATAGAACATACCAGACAGTGAACAGCAAAAGACAGGAAAAAGAGCAGATAAAACATAACAGGAACAGGAGGTAGGAAACAGGAGTCAGGATACAGGAGCTGGGATTCAGGAGCTAGGAAACAGGAGCCAGGAATCTGGGCTGGAAAGAGGAGTCAGGAAACAAGAGCTAGGAAACAAGGGTCAGGAAACATGAATCAAAAAAACATACTATGGGGAGATGTGTGAAGATACCTGAATAGGAGGTGAACAAGAAGGGAGGTTATATTTGAGGAGAAGAGCAGGCTGCAATTAAGCAATTATGCTGTGGAAAGGGAAAAGGGTCAGACGGGAGCCATGCAGGATGATGTAGCTACTGGGTTGGTGCCAGTGCCCATCATCCTGACAGGAAATATCTTGTTAGTAGACCTCCAATATTTTGAAAGGACTTAGTATTAGGATGGCACATTGGCTCAGTGGGTAGCACTGTTAACTCACAGAGAGATGGCCCTGGGTTCAAGCCCAGGAGGAGCAGTCTGGGTTCATTCTGTATGTAGTGTGCATGTCCTCCCCGTGTCTGCGTGGGTTTACTCTGGGTACTCCGGTTTCCTCCGACAGTCCATAGACATGCATTAGGTTAATTGATTACACTAAAGTGGCCCTAGTGTGTGAGAGTGTGTGTATGAGTGTATGTGCCATATGATGGATTGGAGCCCTGTCTAGGGTTGTTCCTGCCTTGCGCCCTATGCCGCCAGAATTAAGACTGACTGAATTAAGAATGTCGCTGCAGCTCCAAATCAACACCACAAGCTTGTTTAATCACGAGACTGAGATATGAGGATCTAAATAACCACATCATCACCCAGAGCAGTTCTTTGGAGGAATCAATACTTAAAACCACTTTCAGCTGTGAGCCAATAGTAGGGCAGGAATATTATTACATCACCGGGATCTTGGAGAATTAATGTTTTAAAGATCAGTCCTAAATGAACAGCATTCACCATTAAAAGATTTCTGGATTTGAAATTACTATAATCAGCACTCAAATATTAATATATTTATGTATTTATGTATGGAGCAGATGGGAATAGATTATGAATGTTTTTCAGGTATCTGCGTCAAATATCAGACGTCAAGCAGCGTCTCATTAGGATTATATTTCATTTCATTATCGAGTTGTTAAGCATAACCAGCACACTGATGCCAAGCAATGAAACCAAGCTCCAACCATTAAAAATCCCGTCAGACTGCACACTTATTACTTTTCGGATAGAGGGAGCTCTACCAACGTAACACACACACACACACACACTACCATGCAAACACACATGACTTTGTAAAGACTAGACTCAGACTCACACATACTGAAGGAATGAGGAACTGAAGAAAGCCTTAACATTAAGCTAACCATTGTATGTGGAGGTTTCTAAAACAGAAGTTGCGAAAAGGAACTTAAACTATTTAATAAACTTTTGCTTCCTTATTCTCAATAAGATGGACGACTGTAAGTCATGTAATCATAACTGATTGATACACACTGAAGCATACAGCATTTGGAACTCTACAATTTAATTATATAGATTTGTTTATTTAATGAATGTTCAAATTTACTTTGCTTAATTTATTTTAAGGTTTTGAGTTTCTATTCTTACAAAAATAGCAGAGAGGGGGTGGGACGTTCTTTTCAGTCTAAACATCAACCAAATGTGTAATTTGATTAAGATTTGACAATACTTTAAGGTGTATTTCATGACCATTATGAAAAGATGAAGTACTTGGAAATACTGAAACTGCTGAGATTAGCCTGCGTGGTTACACTTCTTCATTTTGGTTTAAAGATCCAACATAAAAATGTCATTCACAAGGAAACAGGAGCATGCTAGAAAAGTCCACAAACCATTTAAAGCATGAGAGCCAATCACAGGGCAGGAATGGTGCTGCATTATCAGTTACTGAGGAAATAAAATCTGGACTGGCAGAGAAACTTCACATTTTCAGGCTGCAAACTTGAAGCATAATTTGGTTACTGATTATTAAATATCATACGAGGAGGAGCCTTGCTGAAGCCTGGGTACTTGTTCTGGGTGTACATAAAACAAAATCTGTACAACATAATTACAGGAATAAAATAATTATGTGTAATGCTGGCATTTTGGAGTTAATTCTTTTGAAATTCCTACAGTCTGGTAATTATATGGGTGAACATGCCATCAGTGTGGAATTGCATTTGATGAAATAGATATGGTTGAGTAAAACTGGATACTGAATGCAGGCCTGATTTAATGTAAGTGCTTACTGTCGCTTAAGGTCCAGGACCAAACAAAAAGCCCAAAAGTCCTTGAAGAAAGATAGAGTACAATCTCTGATTGTCAGCAAAAGTGAATAGTAGTTTTCTTTTTGACTCCTTTTGGAAGGGGACTCATCAAAGCACAGAAACTGAGATCAAACCTGATAGGTGGGTGAATATGTGCGAGTCTCAGACCATGAAATATTTTTGTCCAGTGTCATGTCTAATACCGAGTATGTCAATTCTATTACTAGACCATAGGAGTGTAATGACTTTAATATAAGGATATGTTGCACTACAGCCTGTAATGTCATAATGCAGTCCTGTGGGAAAGTCCCACATGCTCACCCAGACAAATCTGCCAATAGACTTTATGGCATTAACTATAGCCCAGATATGTGCTCACAAACAACCATCACTCTGAATTAATCAGGAAATGAAAATCCTCCTCCTTCTTTTGATCCAACAATGGTATTCATATAGTGATTCCCTAACAAATTCTTTCATATGGTAAAGTAATTCAGACTGCAGTATAGTGTTCAGTATACAGTCATTGGCCACTTTATCAGGTACATTCAGATGGTCGGGTCAAAGTTTGGCGTAAACAACATGAAAGCGTGGATCCATCCTGCCTTGTATCAATGGTTCAGGCTGGTGTTGGCAGCAGGATAACACTCCATAAAAAAGCTCAAATCATTTCAGACTGGTTTATGATCCTGATAATGAGTCACTGTAACTTAAACGGCCTCCACAGGAACCAGATCTTTATCCAATAGAGCAGATTAGGGCTGTGGAGGAACGGATGATTCACAACATGGATGGAACTGTGTGATGCTGTGATAGGAATATGGACCAAAATCTCTGAGGAATGTTTCCAACACCTTGTTGAATCTGTGCCATGAAGAATTAAGGCAGTTCTGAAGAAAAATGGGATCCAAGCCGGTACTAACAAGGTGTACCTACTAAAGTGGCCCCAGTGTATATTATATGTTTAATGTCAGAGTTATTTTTAATTTAACCAGCAGTGTATGTATAATTAAATTAAATTTGCAGTGTATTCCATTTCCATATTTTGTTGTCTCTGTACTAAACAGATCTGAGATTTCTAATATATTCAGCGACAGTATCAAGCAGCACACTTAGCATGTTTTATATCAGCTGATTTTTGTTAATAAATGTCTTCCTAATATGTTTAATAGGTTAAGCCCTTCCAATACAAAATATTTAGCCAAGTGGATAGCCACGCCTATATTCTTATGGTTTTATTCAATAATTTATGCATTACAGATTTCACATCTTTGGAAGTCTAGACTGGTTCATGCATAAGTTAGTATAAGCTTAGTAACAAAAATAATATAAGAACATATTATGCAAGTAATTAAGTGCAGGTGAAGGCTTGTAAGATGCTGCAGCCACTGGGCCTAAGACTTAATTAAGCAGACCTGTTGGAAAATCCCAGATGCACACTGCCAAATGTGCCAGTTCCCTCTGTGGGATTAGATGCAGCCTGGATATCTGAAAACAAACACTTTAACACTAAAGGAATCAGGAAATGAAATGTTCGTCTTTGAAAGTGCCAAATATGAAATATGTACTATTTACTTACTACTTAAAAATAATTAACTGTTAAATAGCTATGCTAAAGGAACGCTTTTTGACTGGTCCATAACAAATATAAAGTTTCATTTGGTGTCGCTGCAGTTGTAATTCGACATGGCAAGCTTGTTTAATATCTAATTTATTGGAATACATGAAATGATCAGTGCATGGTGATGTCAAAACTGTTGAGAATGACATGTTCTGGATCTTGGTTTGTAGAACCAGCATGAAAATGTCAGCCACAGGGAAACCAGATGATGTAAACCATTTTTAGCGTTTGAGCCAATCATGGGGCCGAATTATCAGTTACTATAAAAGTGATATCTGGAATGCCACTGGAACCATGTTTTCAGATTGCCAACTTTAAGAATCATATGGCTGTTTATTTAATTAGTATAATCTAAAATACCAGATACTGAGAGAACTTTCAGGTTAACCAGCAGTGCCTAAAAAAAGTTTACTGTCTAATCAGTACAAATTTCACACTTTGTTTTGCACTAAACAGAGTTGAGTTTGGCTGCATTGTCCTGGACTCACATCAAATTTGTATTAATATGTTTGTGAACTTGTACTGGACATTAGCTAAACAAGTGGACAACTAACATTTGTGATATAACTTGTGATATGGATTTATGCAAAGGTTATGCAAAAGTGACCTTTATATAACAGACCCCATATCTTTGGAAGTCTATACTGATGCTTACCAACATTTTCATTGGGTGTCACTGCAGTTCTAAGTTACTATAACAAACTTGTTGGTGCTGAGATTTTAAACACGAGACTGACATTTGAGTATTTACAGAACTCACAAACCCACTGAGAGCAGCTCTTTGGAGGAATCCAGATCTGAAACCAATTTCAAGTGTGAACCCAACAGCAGGGCAGAAATGTTATTGCATAATCAGTTACTGAGGGACATTTTTTTCACTATAAAACAAAGATGAGCATTCAAATTCATATTTAATTTTATAGATTGTAAATGTATTGCATAACCCATAATAATATGCACTATGTGCTGTAAAACAATATTTATTGTATTTATTTCATGTTATGCAACAAAAAATAAAAATAACTAATGTACTGATGCCAAGCAACTAAAGGAGACTCACAGCAACTAAAAACCCCTCAAACTGGGGGAGGGATGGATGGATGGATGGATGGATGGGTGGATGGATGGATGGGTGGAGGGAGGGAGGGAGGGAGGGAGGGAGGGAGGGAGGGATGGATGGATGGATGACTTTATAAATCCCAGAGGGAAAGTCCTGTGTTACAGCAGCAAAGTCAGACAAAAAGGGGAGAGCAAGATATAAATATACATAGGGAGCAGTGTTATAATATAATTATAGCAAAAAGTATGATCCTTAGGCAGTAATGACCCGGCACAGTGGAGAAGAGTTGTACAGTGTGATAGCTGTTGTTATGAATGATCTCCTGAACCTCTCCTTGTTACAGCGGAGCTGGATGAGTCTATTACTGAAGGTGCTCCTCTGTCTGATCAGCAGGTCATTTAGAGGATGTGAAGTGTCCAGAATAGCAGTGAGTTTGTTAAGTGTTTCTCCTTTCAACCACCTCCTCAAAACCATCTAGTGAGCAGCCCAGAACTGAACCTGCCTTCCTGATTTAGTTTGTTGAGCTTATTCTTGTCTCCTCCTCTGATGCTGTTTCCCCAGCAATATATATATATATATGTATATATATATATATATATATATATATATATATATATATATATATATATATATATATATATATATATTCAATATATATATTTGAATAAATAATGAAGTAATAAGTGTAACATCCAGTTTGTCCATGTTGACAGTATAGCTGCATTCCTTTTTGTTCCTCTGTAGAATATTCAAAATGTCATAACTTATTGAAACATACTGAGACAAAGATTACAGTGTTATGCAACATCTATTTTGCAAATACAAACTCTGCACAAAACCTAAAATAGAACATATAACATACAACATACAATATAACTTAAATACAACATATTTCTCCAAAAATCATAGACTAGTAAGGATGAGATCTGAGCCATTTTCTCTCAGGTTCAAATGGAGAGGAGAGCTGTTGCAAGAGTTACCAGTGCCGAAGGCTGGAACTAAGCAATTTACTCCTTACCTGTGTGGCACCAGGTAAGCTGGAAGCTCGGTAAGCAGTTGAGGCCCAGCAGGATTACCGGTTCTCCATCATACACCAAACAGGGGGTCTCTTCCACCTGTCCTAAGAATCTAATGCATTTCTTTCTCTGTAATGCTACATGTTCTTTTCTGTATTGCTCCATATAGGGACTGATTCTTAAGAATAAATAATCCTGTCTGGTCTCATCCAGGGGAGGATAAGCTCCCCATTTGAGCCTGATTTCTTTCAACATTTCTTCCTTATGTGTTTCAGTGCTTTTAACAATAAACACTGTCACAAAGTGGCTTTACAAAAGTGACCCCCAAGGGAGCAGGTCAGAGACGACAGTAACAAGAAGTGACACTGTCAAAACTGCAAGCGCTATGAATGGTATAAAAACCAGAGTAAGCTGGTTGTTGATAAAGAAGTCAGTACAGTGTGCAGCAGTGACACAGGTGGGTCCTGATGCTCCTTCAGCCCCTTTGTACAGCAAAATCAAGTCTCTGTGTCATTAGCATGGAACATTTCTAGCACAAGAGAGAAGAACACTGGGATGTTAGCACCGTGGGCAAAGGCCAAAGCTGTTCATCATAGTAGCATAAGTGCAGGCTATGAAGGCCATTTGTTCACAGTGGAACAGGCTGGTGGTTCAAGCGGATGCCCTCTATTTATTTCTACTTGGGTGAGTGTTGTGGCACCGGGTACCCAAAAAAACTAGACTCTGGACCTTTTGGTTATTGGTCTTATATTATTAAACCAAGTAGTTTGGTTGGACTGGTCCTTTTTGGTATCAGCTTGAGACTGTATTTAATAAAATATACGTACGCAGATAAAGGGGTTTGGAAATTCCAATTGTTCTACTGCCGAGTTCATCAGTTTCTTTATTAGTTCAGATGTAAACTTTATATCTGCAGACAAACACAAATGAAACACTGAAGGAATCAGGAAATGTCATTTTGGTAACTGTTGGCTTCTTGCTCTTTATTTAGGACTAGGCAAATACTTCCACTGGTTACTTGCCTAGCTGTTTAGCTAAAGGTTTGAACACACTTGTGAATTATATATACTTATTATATGTGTTTATACTTATTATTAATGCTAAAGAGTACATATGAATGGATAGTGATGTTTTGTTTATATGTGAATCAAATACCTTTGCACAAAATATATATAATGACACAGGAGTAAATGCACACTTTAGTGCTGCATACACGTCCTTTACTGCTGCAGGTTCTGAAGCCTATATTCCTTTTAAAGTTATATTCCTGCATCTTTCTCTTGGTGTTGATATTGCACTGCGTTTCAGTCTTTGATTATAAAAAATTACAACTAGTCAACTCTAGACTGGTTCATAACAACAGACACTTTATCGCTACAAGGAAGCACAGCACTTTGGAGAACCACATATGAGCTCATCCACATATGAGCCAATTACAGGGTAGGAATATAATTACATCATCAGTTTCTGGGGAAATACAAACTTGGACAGTCTAAACAAATGCAAAACACAAATGCCATGAGCGTTAATGTAATTTAGAGTCACAAAAGGCCTGTCTGACTCCACAGGTCACAAGGGGGGAACTGTTCCTGGACAGAGTGCCAGTCCATAGCAGGGTGCATGCAGACACATACACACTCCCATACCCAGAGGAAATCCACAAAGACATGGGGAGAACGAGCAAACTCCACAGAGTCAAACTCAACCCATGGAATCAAACCCGAGGTTCTAAACCTGTGAGCTGACATATATGATGTGCAGATATGAAGAATGATTAAGAACAACATCCAAACTTTTCACTAAATAATATATTGGGCAGTGCGGTGGCTTATTGTGTGGCATTGTTGCCTCATGGTGAGAAGGTCCAGGGTCCTATCCCAGGGTGAAGTGGTCTAGGTTCTTTCTGTGTATAGTCTGCATGTCCTCTCCATGTCCACGTGGGGTTACTCTGGATACTCCGGTTTCCTCCCACAGTCCAAAGACATGCTTTAGGTTAATTGCTAAATTGACCTGACCTGAGAGTATATATATGACTAGTTACAATACATTACATTAACATTTACAGCATTTAGCAGACGCCCTTATCCAGAGCGACTTACAGTTGGTACAGTCTTACAATCCAAGCAATTGTGGGTTAAGGGTCTTGCTCAGTGGCAGCTTGGCAGGGGTGGGATTTGAACCCTGGACCTTCTGGTCCATAGTCCAGCACCTTACCCACTAGTGTAACATAGTGTATCTGTCAGTAAATGTTCATAGATGCTGATAACAATGTTAAATAAATTCAAATGAACAAACACATAAAATAATTTTTTTTTTACACATTACATACACACATATTACATACAGACCTAAGGGCTTGGGTATCCTAGCACACTTTGTAGTACAAAGTATCTGTAGGTAGGTGATGTTAGTTATGTCAGGGTTAAAGTGCAGCTGTAGCCTACTTAAGCTGAAATGACAGGCCCATGTAAGTCTCAGGTTTAAATGGGAAAGCCAAAATTTGCTAACAAATTTGTTCTTTAAAAAAGTGTACAAACTAAGAATAAGCATTAGGTAAGTGCAATTTATTTAAACATCAGGTTTCAGGAGTTCTGTGTTCATTAAAAATAAATGCATGTATTCGTATAATCTAACTGCCCTTTGGTCATTCTGACAACAACTTTCATGCTTTACCAGTATAATTGAAAATAAAAATGGCACTTAAATCAATGTATTTTTCCACAAAGGTTTATTAGGAGTTATTGTACGTGCAAAATTAAATACATTGTATAAACGTTTTTAAAAATTATTTTGATTTACAGAACATGAAGAGAATAACCGCGTTAGTATGAAATCAGCATAAAATGCATTAAAAGGGCAGCCCAAAAATGAAGCGGCCAATAGGGGGCAGTAAAGTTTTAAAAAAGAAGCTTTACCCAGACTACATTTAATAATCAGATTATCTAACAGTGTATGTACCTCTTCACTTACATTACTAATGGGTAAATATTGAAAAGCCTGTAGTAACTTAGCAAAAATTCCCTAACATGTATACCTATTCACAACTATTATAAACTAATGCATTAATCTAACATGGTTCATCATATCTTACATCAAGCTGACCGGATGTCTTTTTTGTCTTAATGTAATTTTTCTTCTAATTCATAAGAAAAAAAACAACCACTAATAGCATGAACAGAGACAGATAAAGCAGTGCCAGCATAAACTCCACGTCTCCTCCACTTCTCACACATCTGACCTCCTCCATATGATCTGTAAACATGTAGATGTGTGTGAGCATGGTAGTGTAACATGAAAAGTATTTCAGTAGAAAGTAACCAAACTCAAAGAATTCAAACTTACAGTGAGATTTAATGGAAGTTATGTTGGCACCAGGATCCGTCCTATCAAAACCAACATCAAAGCTATTATTAACAGTTTGCACACACTGTGTTGAATAGGTGGTAGTAATTTGTTGAAACAGTGAATGTTTAAATGCATCACAGGAAATGTAAAACTGTATCCACAAGTTATCTTCGTCTTGAAATGATTACTAAGTGTGTATAAAATGAAAACCTACAGCCAGTAAATAACACAAAGTATAACACTGATCTGAATTAAGTACCATTGACTTTACTCAAAAGATGCTTAGACAAACCACACATCAATACATCACATGTGGATTCAGTACGGTTTACTGAAGTGCTCTAAAATGTGTCCATGCTGTGAACAGACATTTTTAAACCACTAACCAGATGATTTCTTCTTGTAGTAGATGAATCCAGCAGCAATTAGCACGATCCCCAACACCAGTCCTGAAGCCCCGATAGCGATCTTACTCCTGTCCCCCTCAGGCATAGAGGGGTCTGTGTGAAAAAAGCAGGATATTTTTAATATTAAGAATTCTGATCAATATTTTAGGCAATCAGGTCCAATTCTCAAGTCTCAGCAAACTGCACTCTCTCACCCCACTTATAGATCATGGGTTTTTTGAAGCTGGCGTGCTCCACCATGCAGGAGATCTCCTCTCCAGATTTGGGCATGTACTCCAGGTGAGAGTGGATCTGGTAGTACCAGTCTCCATCTGTCATCTCTTCGGTGGATGTCACGTCCCCCTCAACCTCCTTACCATCCCTCAGCCAGGTCACCCTGATGTTTGGGGGGTAAAAGCTGTAAGCGCTGCACATGAGCCTGGCAGGATGGGAGCTGTCTGCCTGCTTAACCAACTTCACTTCAACCTCAGGCTCAACTGCAGAGTTAAACCACAACAGCATATGACACACTATTAACCACTAATAACACAAACCAAAGCTGTTATAATAATTATAATATAATAATAAAAATGGCAAATATGTTGTCATGTCTTATATGTTATGCTACTAAACACACTATAATCTGCATAGGGTGACATGTATTAGGACATATGAAAGGCATGCATTAGGTCAACTGGTCGCTCTAAACTGCTCCAATGTCCAGTGTTTGGTTAGTACATTCCAGTCATAAATAGCCATTGATGCTAATGTGAGATCTCACCTGTTTTACTGTAAATATTTCCAAAGTAAATCCCACCATTGCCTTTACAGAAAATTTCCAGGTCATTTTTTGCTGCTTGAATCATTGCAGGGTCTTTGTTCCATCTGTCTGCATTATAGATGCCTAACTCAGTGTATCCCTCATACTTCCCCACTGTGCTGTTGTACTCTATGCACTTAATCATGTCCACATTCCAAGACAATATAAGCACCATGTCATCCACAGAGCTGTACAGGCACCGTCCTTCCAAGTAATAGAAATGTCCATCTAACAAAAAGAATAATTTATATCAGATATCAGAACAAATGACAGCCACAAACATTCATTCTCATGGTATATTTTGATCCACAATAACAATGAGGTTAAAGGAAGTCATGAGTAAAATTAAACTTTTTTGATCATAGTTATATATTGGAAGACTGAAAAACTATAAAAAAGTACTTACTCGCTGTGCCAAAAATTGCAGGCAGTACAAGAAGGATGATTTTCCTGAGATTTATCATTGTATCTATCTTTCTCTCTGACCTGTGTTCTGTTAGTGAGAGAGATCAGGATGAAGCAGAACTACTCAAACACACACGTCTGATCAGACAGGCCAATCCTGAGCTGCAGACACAAACAGTCACAAATCACCAGGCAAATTTAAGGTCAATAATGTTCAACTACCACAGCAGTACAGCCCTAAAGTCTGATGTATTAAAACACAACTACTTGAGTAAAATTTCTCATTAACCTTTAGAGTTCTGGGGCTGTTCTGTTAATAATGCTTTTAATTTTGCCTATATATAAAACACTTAAAAAGTTTACCATTCAAATGTTCTATATTTTTTCAGCCCAACCAAACCATTAACACTTTATGCACTTACACACACACTCCACAAATGCACTATTGTCGGGACTTTCAATGGACATAATATTACTGTAGGTAATTAATGCTACACCGCAAACTAATCTTAATCTCAGTAACCTAATTTTGATATTTGATATTAATATCATCAATATGATATATTTGATATTAATTATTTTGAAAGGATTGTGAGTTTTTCAAAAATAAGGTGCAATTACTAAAACTGTACCTTACTTTTGAAAAACTCGCAATCCTTTTCTTATCCGTCCAAAGATATAAAAACTTAAGTCACCCCCCCCCCCAAAAAAGAATAGTTGATGAAAAGTGACATTAAACTGAAAAAAAAAACAAAATTCTTTCTTAAATAGTTTCTCTTTCAAAAATAATTGTCTTTTACAAATATTTTTCTATAAAAAAGATTTACATTGTTTATTTTTTATCTCTGTTGATTTTTTTCTCTGTTAAAATTTATTTGCTTTCTTAAAAATGGATTTTCTCTCTTTTAGAAAATGTTTTTTTCTCTCCCTTAAAATGAATTTTCCCTATTTAAAATGTCAAGATTTATTTAAATAGTGCTTTTTACAATGGATGGTTTAGATTATCTCCTAATAACTACGTCCAATCCCAAACCGAGCAAGCCTAGGGCGACAGTGGCAAGGAAAAACTCCCTAAGTATTTATGAGGAAGAAACCTTGGGAGGACCAAGACCCAAAAAGGGACCCAACCTGCTTGGGCGGCGTAGATCTAAGAATCTAAGAATCTAAGAATCTAAGAATGAAGCTAGGGATGCACCGATATTGAATTTCTTGGGCCGATACGATAACCGATTTTTAGCACATTATTGTGGCCGATACCGATGTTCAAATCCGATAATTTAACCTTTCTGCATTTCAAATACAGTAAATAATTTTTGCAATAAAATAAAATAATTAACAATAAAACAGTTAAATCAGCCCTGACGATTACTATAAACAATGTGCAGTCCACTCAAAGGAAAAATGGTTAAATTACATTTTATTTTTTAACCTTCCTTTAAAAAAGGTAGGAATTTTTCTTTTTTGTCTTGAATTGGTACAGGCAAGTGTAAAAGAAAGCTTTTGACTGAGAAGCTCCAAGTATTAATAAGTAACAGCCAAAAGAAAAATCAAAGAAGTATCCATATGTAAATATAATATAATATAATATAATAGATATCGGTTATAATATCGGCTAAAATTCTAATACCGGACCGATGCCGATATCTGAAAAAAGTCTATATATCGGCAAATAATATAACGGCTGCCAATATATCGTACATCACTAAATGAAACAAATTTTTCTAAACTAATAAGTCATAGAGTCATAGTTCAAAAAACAGAAACTAAGTAAATATTAACAGATAAATAAAATACCGTTAAAAATATGCAAATTGACATTATTTTGTCCGATAACAGAGTCACTACAGGGTCCCGTGTCTTTAGACGGAAAGTCCTAGGCAGCACGTCATCCCCAGCAAATCGGAGTCAGTAGAACGCAGCGACCGGGTAGTGATGGACTATTTTGCGGAGATAGAGTGGAGCAAGACCATGGATGCCAAGATGGCAGCGCGACAGTAGCACGCAGCGGCCTCTCCGGATCTGAAATGGTGCTTTTACATGTTAATTCGGCTACCTTATCAGTTTTTATTTTCATCACATGGACGGTGGAACATCTGGTGTCTATGTATATCATCGCCAATTACTACCAGGTCTCAGGAATCAGAACACGACTAACCTCCATGACGAACTACTGGAGAAACTACGTGATCTGGGCTTGCTGCAGGGACCGAGTCTCCAGCCCTCGGAGCACCGGAAGCGCTAGTGGAGTTTGTGACTGTTAGATGCAGACCTTTTTATTTACCATGGGAATTCACCACCGTGTTCATTATCGGAGTGTACATTCCACCCAGTGCTAATGCTAAAGAAGCGCTGTGGGAACTGCATACTGCGATTAGTGAACTACAAAATGCACACCCTGACGAACTGCTTATCATCGCTGGAGATTTCAACCATGCAAATCTCAAAACAGTTTTCCCTAAATTCCATCAGCATGTGGACTTAGCAACGAGAGGTGCGAACACGCTGGATCGTGTTTACACAAATGTTCCCAACGCGAACAAGGCAGAGCCCCACCCCCACCTCGGATACTCAGACCACATCTCTGCTATGCTAATTCCTGCATACAGACCTCTCGGCAGATGCTCGAAACCAGTTCTGAAGCAGGTGAAAACCTGGCCAGTAGGAGCCATCTCTGCACTTCAGGACTGTTTTGAGCACACTGACTGGAACATGTTTAGGGAAGCTGCAACTTATGGCGACTACATCAACCTGGAGGAGTACACCTCATCAGTGACCAGCTACATCAACAAGTGCACTGATGATGTCACCAGCAAGCTGAGCATGCTGGGCGTGGACGTCTCCCTCTGCAAATGGATCCTGGACTTCCTGACTGGGAGACCCCAGTTCATCCGGATCGGCAGTATTGTCTCCAGCACCACCACACTGAGCACTGGAGCCCCACGGGGCTGTGTGCTCAGTCCACTGTTGTTCACATTTGCTGACTCATGACTGTGCAGCAATGCACAGCTCGAACCAAATCATCAAGTTCGCTGATGATATGACCATGGTGGGTCTCATCAGCAAGAACGACGAGTCAGCATACAGAGAAGAGGTACATTTACAGCATTTACATTTTCAACATTTACAGGTACAACGGTTATCGGACTGGTGTAAAGTCAACAATCTGTCTCTGAACGTTGACAAAACTAAATAGATGGTTGTTGCCTTCAGGAGAACCCAGGATGACCACTCTCCGCTGAACATCGACGACTGTCCCGTAGAGATCGTAAAGAGCATCAAATTCCTTGGTGTTCAGCTGGCAGAGGATCTCACCTGGTCTGTCAACACCAGCACCATAACCAGGAAAGCCCAGCAGCGTCTCTACTTTCTGCGAAGGTTGAGGAAAGCTCGTCTCCCACCTCCCATCCTCACCACAGACTTTTTTTCTGCTGCTAGTCATGGACATTCTGCATCTACCTCAATAGAAGTAAATGGCTACCAGTCATCCTACTCTCCGTTTGCACTGTATGTTTTTCTTCTGCACTGTCTGGTCTTGTCGCACTGTTTGTACCGTCTGCACTAACTTGTATTAATTTGCACACATCGCACACATGCACTTTAAGCAATGTTTTATTGTTTTGTTTTTTTTAACAAACTAGTGTTGTATTGTATAGTATTGTAAAGTATTGTCACTATGTAGCACCTGTAAGTCCTGGAGGAACATTGTTTCGTTTCACTGTGTACTGTGTACATGGTTGAAATTAAAATAAATCCGACTTTGACTTTGGAGGGATTTAAATGTCTGGTTACATTCCAAGGTGAAAGCCAAGGTTACATTTTTATACAGAAATCTCAGCCATGTTATCACACGTCGTGGAAGAGGGGAACAGGTTGAACAGTGACCATTTTAAACATGATTAAAAGGTTGCTCTGTGTTTAATTTCATTTCATTTCCAAGACCTCAGGGAATTGAATTAACTTTTGGAAAAATGTATAATATGTCATCCATAAAAAATAAATAAGTTATAAAAGTTTAAAAAGTTTTTTTTTTTAATTATTTATTTTAATTATTTATTTTAATTATTTTTAAAGCATACTTTGGGTTCATTTAATCATTTTTTCACAAATGGCATAAATTAGTTAAATTAAATTATTAGAAGTTCAGTTAATGTAAAGATATGCATTCTGTTCATTTCAGCTTTTCAGAACATTCCTAATTGTGAGTGATGGAAGCACATAGTTCTGTTAGATGACTGCTGGCTGCTGACCAAAGAAGTCTCACTCTCGCTCACCCGCCTGCCTGTGTTCTTCCTCTTCTCTCTCTGATCTAACTTAGAAATCTACCTAATAAAGTGGCCAGTCACTTGTACACCTACTTGTTTCTATACTCATTGTCTATTTTATCAGCTCCACTTACCATATAGAAGCACTTTGTAGTTCTGGTATTACAGACTGTAGTCAACCTGTTTCTCTACATACTTTGTTCACCCATTTACTCTGTTCTCTAATGGAAAGGATCCCCACAGGACCAGCACAGATCAGGTACACTGATCAGTGATGTGGTGGTGTGTTAGTATGTGTTGAGTGGATCAGATACAACAGTGCTGCTGGAGGTTTCACTGACTTTACATCTACAAGGTGGAGCAATAAGGTACAGTGGGGCAAAAAAGTATTTAGTCAGCCACTGATTGTGCAAGTTCTGCTACTTAGAAAGATGAGAGAGGTCTGTAATTTTCATCATAACTACACTTCAACTATGAGAGACAAAATGAGAGAAAAATCCAGGAAATCACATTGTAGGATTTTTAAAGAATTTAATTGTAAATCATGGAGGAAAATAAGTATTTGGTCAATAACAAAAGTTCAGGATGAGATCTTGCGTGGAGCCCCAGATCGAAGGAGATTATCAATGGTCTTGTATGGCTTCCATTTTCATACAATTGCTCCCACAGTTGATTTATTCACACCAACCTGCTTGCCTATTGTAGATTCACTCTTCCTAGCCTGGTGCAGGTCTACAATTTTCTTCCTGGTGTCCTTCAGCAGCTCTTTGGTCTTGTCCATGGATGAGTTTGGAGTCTGACTGTTTGAGGCTGTGGACAGGTGTCTTTTATACAGATAGCGAGGTCAAACAGGTGACGAGGTAATGAGTGGAGGACAGAAGAGCTTCTTAAAGAAGAAGTTACAGGTCTGTGAGAGCCAGAAATCTTGCTTGTTTGTGGCTGACCAAATACTTATTTTCCACCATGATTTACAATTAAATTCTTTAAAAATCCTACAATGTTATTTCGTAGATGTTTTTTTCTCATTTTGTCTCCCATAGTTGAAGTGTAGCTATGATGAAAATTACAGACCTCTCTCATCTTTCTAAGTAGGAGAACTTGCACAATCAGTGGCTGACTAAATACTTTTTTGCCCAACTGTAGATGTGTCTAATAGAGAGCACAGTGAGTGAACATAGTGTTCACAAACTTCAGCAGCACTGCTGTGTCTAATCCACTCATATCAGCACATTACACGCTAAAACACCACCATATATATATATATATATATATATATATATATATATATATATATACACTGCTCAAAAAAATAAAGGGAACACTTAAACAGCACAATATAACTCCAAGTGTTCCCTTTATTTTTTTGAGCAGTATATATATACACACATATACACACCAGACCAACAATGATTCATCATACTTGTTCATGGTGGAAGTAACTTCAGGCTCCTGCAGATGGCGCTGCACAAAGATGACCAGTCTATAAATACTTGTGGAGTGTGTGATGAGATTCATAGATTGAGAAAAGGTGGTACAGTGCAGTGAATGTCTCATTTAATGTGTGGAAAATGGCTCACAAAGCAAATGTTAATGATCGGCAAAAATGGAGTGATTGCATTTGGGCATACCAAAGGCCACAGTCTGAAGGAAGTAGCTAAATTTCCAGGATTCTCGAAGCTTACGGTTATACAGGTCTCCCACCAGTGGCAAAAATCCCAGTCTACAAAATGTTTTTTCAGAATTGTGGCTGAAAGAAGAAACTGACAGTCAAGGACAGTCAAGGTCAGCCTAATGTTCTAGCCACCACATGCACTCAGATACGGATACAATTAGCTGTGTCTGAGAGAGGCGAGGCCAGCTGGGGGATTATTCACTGACACTGCAGCAGCCACCTATACCCAGCCCTGCAATGATCTTGTGTTTCATCTAGGACATGCTTACACATGAGTCCGGTGTTCTGTTGGGATAGGCTCCAGGAAAAAAGGGGGAATAAGAAGAACCTTGTGTAATTCATAGGTGACACCATAAAGTTAAATAACACTCATGGATGTCCATTCTTACTATGAAAATGTTAGATTTTTTAATCTGCATTAAATGCATTTGATCTGCATTAAAATGCTAAACATTTAACATGTTTTATGTACCCAATTACTCATGCATATAATAGGGTGGAAGAGGATTGGGTATGTGTGCAAAGATAATGTGGAATATAAATAAGAGTTAAATAAATATGCACATGCATATTTTTTTTGGAATCTCTGGCAGGTCTGAAATGCAGGATTGGATGTTTAATAACAAATTAATTGAAGTTGACCGAAAAAAAAATGAAATATCTCAGGTTCATACCGACTGCAATGAAATAAAAGTCACAGTAAATTGTAAGACACACCGTGGGGTTTTTTTTTTTTGTTTGTTTTGTTTATTTGCATTTTCCATATGGTCCCAAATTTTGGGTTTGTAACATTACTATGCCTTTTACAGTGGTGCTAGAAAGTTTGTGAACCTTTGAAATGTTCTATATTTCTGCATAAATATGACCTAAAACAACATCAGATTTTCACACAAGTCCTAAAAATAGATAAAGAGAACCCAGTTAAACAAATGAGACAAAAATATTATACTTGGTCATTTATTTATTGAGGAAAATGATCACACATGTTTCACATCTCATGTTTGTGGAAGTATATCATGGCACGAACAAAGGAGGTTTCTGAGGAGCTCAGAAAAAGAGTAGCTGATGCTCATCAGGCTGGAAAAGTTTACAAAACCATCTCTAAAGAGTTTGGACTCCACCAATCCACAGTCAGACAGATTGTGTACAAATGGAGGAAATTCAAGACCATTGTTACCCTCCCCAGGAGTGGTCGACCAACAAAGATCACTCCAAGAGCAAGGTGTGTAATAGTTGGCGAGGTCACAAAGGACCCCAGGGTAACTTCTAAGCAACTGAAGGCCTCTCTCACATTGGCTAATGTTAATGTTCATGAGTCCACCATCAGAAGAACACTGAACAACAATGGTGTGCATGGCAGGGCTGCAAGGAGAAAGCCACTGCTCTCCAAAAAGAACATTGCTGCTCGTCTGCAGTTTGCTAAAGATCACGTGGACGAGCCAGAAGGCTATTGGAAGAATGTTTTGTGGACAGATGAGACCAAAATAGAACCTTTGGTTTCAAAGAAAAGCTTTATGTTTGGAGGACGGAAAACACTGCATTCCAGCATAAGAACCTTATCCCATCTGTGAAACATGGTGGTGGTAGTACCATGGTTTGGGCCTGTTTTGCTGCATCTGGGCAGGACAGCTTGCTATCACTGATGGAACAATGATTTCTGAATGATATCAGAGAATTCTAAAGGAAAATGTCAGGACATCTGTCCATGAACTGAATCTCAAGAGAAGGTGGGTCATGCAGCAAGACAACGACCCTAAGCACGCAAGCTGTTCTACCAAAGAATGGTTACAGAAGAATAAAGTTCATGTTTTGGAATGGCCAAGTCAAAGTCCTGACCTTAATCCAATCAAAGGCCTTGTGGTGAGCACTTCAATCCTGCCTTTGCTGTGGAGCGGCACACTGCCCCAACTGCTGGTGTGATGATCTGGGGAGCCATGGCATACGACAGTCGGCCACCCCTAGTAGTGATATGAGGGACACTACCAGGTCAGCGATATGTGCAGGACATTTTGCGGCCACATGTTACCTCTCATGGCAGAGCTTCCAACTGGCAATTTTCAGCAGGATAATGCTCGCCCACACAGCAAGGGTTTAACAGGAAAGTCTCCGCCAGATTGTAACACTACTTTGCCTACCCGGTCACCAGATTTATCACCAGTCGAGCATTTATATGACCAGCTGTGATGCCAACTTAAAAAAACTATGAGTGTGCAGGATCTACAGGCCCATCTGCAACGATCTCTCACCAAGTGTTACACTGCCCAAAAATAGCTTCTGAGATACTTTTTATAGAGCAGTGGGGGAAGCACTTTTACACCTCTTGTGGCAAAATGTAACCAAGCACTAAATGTTCTGCATCAATAAGGAGCCAACAATTAGCTTGTACTAAGTGGAAAGATTTATTTAGGGTTTGATAGCAATGTACTATCTTTATCCAATTAACAAAAACGTTATTGGCTCCATAGCATAAAGAGCTTTAAGGAAAATTAGGATGGAAACACGTCAACGAGCAGTTGGTAAGAGAAATGCAATACCCTTTAGAACAGTCAGATAATAACGTACGCTTTCTTTAAAGAGTCTCACATTCATGCCTGTAAACACATTGTGATTGTAGTAATAATTTCAGTTCTGAATGTTCGTGCTTCAAAAGAAAAAAAAAATCTGCTCAAGTTGACTCAAAATTTTTTTTTTAAATGTTAGTTGGGTACCAAAAAAAAAACTGTGTTCAAGAAGGTATACTTAGATGATCCATGATAGCCAACTGCAGATCTCGCTCTCTCCCCAACGTTCTGTCGGATCCAGGATGCGCCACTCGTCACAGTCTGAGCAAGCCACCAGTTCAGGAGTCGTCTAGTAGGAGAATTAACAGTTTAACCACTGCTTGGAAGGGAGCTGGAGCTAGCTGCCGTCTCCCCGACCTGCACACTCAACGTGCCAAACCCATCTGACCACGTGCTCTCCTGCCAATGTATTTCTATGTAAACTCTGGCCGTTTCTCAATATGCATACTTCTCTGTACTTGTGTTCTCGTGTACTTGTGAAACATCATCAGTGGCAGCCCAAGTACTGTTCCATTTCCAAGTGCGCATCTAACCAAGTACGCTCCAAATCCCCGGATGTGTTCTCGATCCGCCCATATTACCGAGGATGCATCGATGCAGACTTGTGCGGACTTGAACAGCGAAATATCCCACAACGCATTGCCAGCTCGGTACTGCCGGATGAGAGAACTCCCAACTGAATGTATAATTTCTAAAGTAATACTGTTATTGTGTCACAAAATGAAGTTATAAGGGTTTATTGGGCGATAATGTAGTTGTTTAAAATTCAACTGTGCGGTCAGTTTATCAAGATAAAGCTTACATAAAAAAATGCTCAAACGATTTCGGAGATGAACTTCCTTAAAGGGCCAGAACTTGGTTAACAGAGGCTTAAAGATGCAGCTGGTTACAAAAACAGAGTGTCTAATCAGACCTCACCTGTAATCATTTACATATCAAGTCAAGTCAAGTCAGATTTATTTATATAGCGCTTTTTACAATGGAGCATTGTCTCAAAGCAACTTTACATGTTTAGATTATCTCCTAATAACTACGTCCAATCCCAAATTGAGCAAGCCTAGGGCAACAGTGGCAAGGAAAAACTCCCTAGTTCTAGGAAGAAACCTTGGGAGGACCAAGACTCAAAAAGGGACCCAACCT
>JAJAGP010005688.1:0-30040 GCA_025084515.1 Ancistrus triradiatus | reverse complement strand
AATCCCTCTGTTTCTTACTCTAATTCTGACTTTATTGCAGGGGAAGTGGAAGAAACCAGCCTTGGTACATTTCGTACTGACAGAAAGATGAGCCTTTTAGTTTCTTTCCTAGCACTTGTAGGAGCTAGGTGTTTCGTGTTACAGCCCTGCCCTCAACACATCTCAATTTTACTATGTTAAAGTACATGTATTCTGTTTTGATATAGCTTTTCATTTGTCTAAGCTCAAGTCTGAATGTTGGACTGGGAATCATGGAGACTCGATTTACACCAACTGTTAGCGTTTTATTTGTATTTTATGGTGTTATTTCTTTAAATTGATCTGCCTGGAGGCTGGAGTGCCTTTGAATTCCAGTATTTCTGTTTGTAATTTTGTACGTTCATAATGTAAATAATGATAGAGAAAATTAATAAATGATTACAACTTGCTTTTGCCTTTATTAAATACATCGAGTTTTCTGAAGTGAAAGGTACATTTATGACAGTACAGTAAACATACACACTGAGACACATGGATTTCTATGTACAACAGAGCTGCAGCTTCAGCAGGACTGCACCATCATTGCTGAGACTATGCCATCAAACGCCCTGAAACAAGAGGACAGGTGGTTAGAGAATTAATCTATAATCAGCCAAGGTACACAATGACTACATTTTCACCAGGGAGTCTTACTTGGACTGAATTGGATCTCCAGGGTTGTAGAAAGGATTGCACATCACATCTGTGAAGGAGTTGTGTAGCTTTCTGAACATCTGTGGAAAGAGTGACTGATGAGAGACCGATTTTCTTATTCCTGGCCACACTAGTGTTGTAGTGGGGCTGTATGCATAAAGATCCTAAGAATCATTTTAGAGCTCCCCTAACTTCCGCTAAATGATCAGAAGACTTCCTTTGAAGACTGTGATGGTTCTTTTGAAACTGACAAAAGCAAATGCACTCTTAATTATGGGGAAAATTTACCTATAAGCTTCTGAAACTGAAAAATACAGATGTGGGCTATTTCTGCCTATATTAATCTCATGTTTTTGTTTTAAATTATTGACCAGGTTGGAGACTGAAGAAGTCACTTAGATGAGTGACGAAACGTTTCTCCAACAAAATCTATGTCCAGATGAACAGATTCAACTTCTTGGATATTGACCAGGTTCTTTACCAAGCTGGTAACTTTTGTAGTCTAATCTATTGCATAGCCTATGAACTAGAGAAAATGCAGTTCCGCTCTTCAGTTACTGTGAATGCTGTGGAGTTTGCTTACGTAGCTTTCATTTTGGGCGTTGTTGAACTGGGCAGGAGATGTGAACACCTCTCTAAGGTCAACCACAAACATTATTCCTGATTCCACCATCTAACTGGTAGCATTTGATGAACTCGCTGTTGATTTCTTCTTCCTCATCTTTCCCTCAATTTTCTCCTCTGCTTAAGATGACTCCCAAGCCTCCTAAAAATCCTCTTTAGGAGCTCTTGGGTGCTTAAGGAATAACTTATCTTTACTAGGAACTTTGAGGGAAATGCCCACATTTACAGCATTTAGCAGACGCCCTTATCCAGAGCGACTTACAATTGGTACAGTCTTACAGTCCAAGCAATTGTGGGTTAAGGGTCTTGCTCAAGGACCCAACAGTGGCAGCTTGGCAGAGGTGGGATTTGAACCCTGGACCTTCTGATCCATAGTCCAGTACCTTAACCGCTAGGCTACCACAGTCCCACAATTCTAAGACTTCTCTTAGCATTTCATCACTAGGAGAAACTAGACTAGAATCTTTATGAATACAGCCTCAGGCTCTACATGTGCAAACAAAAGTATGGAACACTTTCTATCCCAAGAAATTAAGGAGACAAAAACTTACACTTCGTATCTCGTTGTCCCTCAGTGATGTGTTGGAGGAGTCCACGACAATCACAAATTTAACTTTGGAGTTTGTCACATAGCCATATCTTGTACTGTATTTAAGGTCATCTTCCTAGATGGTGTTGCCCAGTTGCACCCTTGTTAAACAATGTGTGGGGGATGGGTGCTTGTGGTTGACACTAGAAATGTTCATGACTTGCTTCATCTCTGGCATTCAAATTGGCTCTTTCTTCTAGCTCTTCTCATTGTTTTCCTCAGACTGGATAACATGGTCTATTTGGTTATTTGTGTAGGCTACAGTATAGCACAAGGTTAATAATATAACATGTGCATACCCTGATAATGCAGTGCTTGCAAATTGTGGAAAGAAAGGAAGGGCATTTAGCTCTGGAGATGTGCATGCTGTGGTTGCTAGGGTTTTACTAGTGGGTTATGACTGGTACCCCATGTTGGTAGGTGGTTGTTGCGGCAGTCCAGGTGGTTTTGTTAAGTTATGGTGTGTTTACTAACGGGTTGCTGTTATCACTGGTGGATTTAGGGTTACTAGGGGGTTGCTCTGGTGTTCCAGATGGCAGTTGGGGTGTTACTAGGGGGTGCTATTGTGTTCCAGGCCATTGCTATGATGTTCCAAGTAGCAGCTGGTGAGTTACTAGGGGGTTGCTAAGGTGTTCAAGGTAGCTGATGGGGCTTGCTGTGGTTTTCCGGGTATCTACTTGGGGGTTGCTATTGTCATCGGGTTGGTTACTAGGGTGTTCCTAAAGGGTTGCTATGGTGTTCTAGGAGGCTGCTGGGCTGTTACTAAGGGGTTGATATGCTATCATTTCGAGGACGGTCCTAAGCAGTTGCTATAGCATTCCACATGGTTTCTAATGTGATTTTAAGTGGTTGGTAGGGTTTTGATATATTTGATGACTCTAGCTATGGATCATAAAAGTGTGTGAGCGTTTTGGTGAAGGATACACTTTGTAGTCCTCTGTCGGGTACAGCAGTCCCAAGTAGAGCTCTCTCTGATCAGCCATGGCTTTTCCCACCGCAGAGACCTTTTCCTCCACCACGTCCAGCGACGTGTGCACCGTGTAGTGAAACTTCAGCTCACTCTGGCTAGGAATGCTCCGGATATACAGAGGGTAATTCTACACAAATAAAGGGAGATTATTTTAGAGCACCTAGAGTTAAGTTCCTAGAGTTTAATAGAAGATTGTAGCTGCTGTACAAGACTTTGCGGCTCCTAATAATACAAATACTAGAGGGTAGAGTCAAGCATCATGATAGGTTCTGTGAAACTGTGTTGCGTTCTTCTCCAACCACCATATTGTATACGTAATTGAGATGTATCAGGATAGACATAGTAATATTATTTTTTCCAATATGATACGAGCTGTGAATCAAATGCATTTAAGATTTCCTTAAAAAAAAAAAAAAAAAAAAAAAAAAACACTACTGAGCCATTCGTCTATTGGCTCTACTGAGATGCAGTCAGCTGCATAGAGCCAGCCATTGTTCTAGACCAACAGTTCAAGCTTGCGGCAGATTTTGTAATAGATTCTGTGTGCCATCTAGATACAGTAAGGAAAGAGCATATAATCTCACCACAGACATTTTAAGCAATGGGCACCATCAGAAGCAGGTAAGCTTGATGCTGGTTCTGTTCATGTGAGGAAACAGAAACTCAAATATAATAAGCTTTCATACTTTATCTGCAAAGCTGGACAGAATATGGAGACAAATCCTTCAGAAGAGAGTGTGGACCCTGAGGTGCCCTTCAAAAAAAATCAGCAATGGCAGAGCTCTTTGGTGATTTTTTGAACAGCAGCAATGCAAGCCATGTTCAAGCTTGCAAAGCAGGAAGCTGCATTGGCCTCCTTGATCTCTACATTAAAAAGGGAATTAAAATCAAATTTCTTTCATTTTTGAATTGAAAATATATCGTACCATGGAGCAAAAACAACTACGTATCTCATCGTGAAATTTCTGTATCATTGCACCCTCAGTACTTGTACACTACATATTATATAGCAAAGTTATATGGGATACCCTTGTGTACTGGTATTGACTAAATAGGCAAGATACTGTACACATGCAGTACTATTGTAACGTCCAGCAGCCCTGCACTGGTCGAATCTTTATCAGATGGCCATTTAAAGGAAGCCCCAGGCCAGCCAAATGGTTCATGCTGATTCTACGTTCGCCTTTTTTGCTGCTCTCTCGCTGACTCATCTCTCTGCATGCTAATCACCTTGACAGTGTACTGATTTCTCTATTTTGTGATGCAGAAATGTTTCTACTGCACTGTTACAAGTCTCATTTAATCTGTTGTACTACAACAGCTAAGGTACTATATGGTTTACAAAGGCAGGAACCCACTCCAGAGAGTGTCATGGAAAGTTAAGGGTTAAGCAGGAAGGCTTTCTAGAGTCTCATGGAGAGTCTGGAAGTATGACAGTTGATACTTAATTCATGTCTACAAACACTAGAAGATTGTCCAAGAGGAACGTTTATATAAAGCTCAAGTCTGAAGTGAAGATTACCTAAGCTTGGATAACTTGATCCTAAAGTAAAGATTATCTAAGCATAGCAAGCTTAATATATGGTTTACAAAAGCAGGAACCCACTCTAGAGAGTGTCATGGAAACTTTAGGGTTAAGCAGAAAGGCTTTCTTGAGTCTCATGGAGAGTCTGAAAATATGACAACCTCGGCCCAAGTTCTGATCCAGCTCTGAGTTTATTGAAACTCTTACACTATATTTCTACTCTTTCTTAACTAAATAGTGTAAATCCACCCTAAGAGAAGGTAGAGTGTTGCATTGCTTTGATAACCATCCCAAGTCTTCCTCCCAGTTACTACCAATTTTCCATAGTCTAAGTAAAACACTGAAGATTGCCCTAGAGGATTGTTCATATAAAACTTAAGCCTGAGATGAAGATCATGTAATCTCAATATTAGATAACTTGAACCTGCCATGAAGCTTGTTCTAAAGGATTGTTTATACTTAATTCCTGTCTAGAAACACTAGAAGATTGTCCAAGAGGAACGTTTACATAAAGCTCAACTCTGAAGTGAAGACTACCTAAGCTTATATAACTTGATCCTAAAGTGAAGATTGGCCAGGAACATTGTTTATACATGACTTAAACCTGCAGTGAAGATTATCTAAGCATAGCTAGCTTAATATATTGTTTCCAAAGGCAGGAACATACTTGGAACATAGACATATGCTTTATTGAGTCTCATGGAGAGTCTGGAAGTATGACAACCTTGCACTGAAACTCTTACACTACATTTCTACTCTTTCTTGACTATATAGTGTAAGTCCACCCTAAGGGAACGTAGTGTTGCATTTCTTTGATAACAAATTGCTTTGATAACTATCCCAGGTCTTCCTCCCAGTTACATTTCTCTACATTTTCCATAGTCTAAGTAAAACATCTATATCTCACTTCCTCTCCATAACTCACCATGTCCCTGACCTGTACAAACATCCCCTGTGAATCAGGATCTTATCACACACAGGAAAATAGAAAACGGGCAGTAATGGATTCTGTCATATTATAGTACATCTAACATGTATTAATCTACATAAGACTATCAAACAGGTGGAAATCGTCCCCATGCTGCTTACATACGACAATATGATTATGGTACTGTGGTGCATTTTAGCAGGTTAACCTTAGTGGCAATGTGGTGTGGGCACATTTCAACATATTCACTAATGTTTTTATAATGCTCTGAATGTGAACGATTTGTGTGGTCATTGAACGTAAGACGGAAATCTCAATATATATCATGTCACAGCATTATTTACCTTAAGGCTGAAGCTATTTACCCTATTACTAACCTGCTAAACCTCAACAATCATATCTATCTGTGAATCTATCATTTTGAAATAAGACGAAAATAACTTTAATAAACATTATGGCATTTACACAGAGTCAAAGCTGGAAACCATAGGAAACGTTAGCAAACAAAGGCTGAATTCCAAATAGCTATCACCTGTCCACCAAGCACACTTCTTAGGACTTATGAGTCGTTCCTTTAAATCCTATGTAGTGCACTTATGTACACTACATGGTACATAAGGATACATTTGGGACACGGCCATAGCTGCTAAGCTAACGTTAATAAACAAGCTGCGGTTAGCACTGGTTGAAGCCGATCTATCCGCGATAGATCCGCTTGACACCGCAGGCTACATAACATAACATATAACATATAACATTAAAATATATTTGAATGATAATCAATCAACAATGATACTTCACTTTACCTCTTTCGCTATCACAGCTACGCAGACCGCCATGTTAATCACGTGACAAGTGTTGCGCGTTCACGTGATGGCATGCTGTCACGATGTAGCATGTGAAGTGAGGGTTTGTTTTGATGCTTCGTTCGCTTTACTTTTGCTTTAGTTCGTAGTTATTCTTTTATTTAATTTATACGACTTTAATTCACATGAGACATTGCATGCACTTCCTTAAGGTTTGCAGTTGGTTGGTGTGATGGCTGTGATGAATAGTGTGCCTTTTTACGGTTTGCTTTTCTGCTGTATTTGCACTGTGAAGACCCAGAATGTCTCAGCTCCAAATATTATTATAATGCTCATGGACGATGTAAGTTTAAAAAATGTTCGGCATTATTTTAAACTGCTTTAATTGTCTTAGAGTAGGGTAGGGTTCTGTGTGGTATTCCAGTACGTAGGGTTTTTACAGAAGTTAAGCCTAAAGTGAGGATTCTTTAAGCCTAGATAGCTTAAACCATTGTACTTAATGTAAGCATGAAGTGATTAAGTAAGCCAAAGATTAGGTAAATTGAGGCTTGTGCAAGAGCAGAGTTCATACATAACTTAAGCCTGAGGTGAAGATTAGGTGAAGCATGTCCTAAACGACTGTTTTAACTTAACTTAAGCCTGCAAAACCTAGGCAGCTTGAGGTTGAGGTGAATAACATGTAAATTAAAGTCAAGATGATTTAAGCCTGGATTGAAGATTGCCCTAAAGTGAAAATTGACCCTAAAGTGAAGACTGGCCTGGAGCATTGTTTATACAAGACTTAAATCTGCAGTGAAGATTATCTAAGCATAGCTAGCTTGACTCTAAAATTGGATACTTTGCGCCTGAATTGAAGATCATCTAAGTCTCAGCATAGCTAGCTTGACTCTAAAATTGGATAACTTGAGCCTGAATTGAAGATTATCTAAGTCTAAGCATAGCTATCTTGACCCTGAAGCTAAGTTAATCTAAAACAGGATAACTTGAGACTGAAGTGTAGAATGTCTAAATCTGAGCATAGCTGACTTTAGCCTGAAGCTAAGATTTATCTAAGCTTGGATAACTTGAACCTGAAATGAAGACTGCCAAAGAACATTGATTATACACTACTTAAGCCTAAAGTGAAGATAGCTTAAGCATATGTAGCTTGAGTCTGAAGTAAATCTAAGGGGATTGTTCATAACTATTCATAATCATCTGGATTAAAAACCTTCTCTATTTATGGTCTCCTGCTTCCCCTTCTCATTCTGTTCTGTTTCAGATGGGATGGGGTGATCTGGGTGTATTCGGTCAGCCCTATAAGGAAACACCACACCTGGATTTGATGGCTTCTGAGGGGATGCTGCTGCCCAACTTCTACTCTGCAAATCCACTGTGCTCTCCATGTGTGTTTCCTTTTGATGAGGTTGCCTTTTACTGTGCCATTGCAGTTTAACCTCCTTACACCCCCTGTCAATATTATGGAGTCACCACACTTCATGGCAAACAAGATACAGAGTTGACACAAAACAATTTTTGCTTAATATTTGAACATTCTGGGTTTGTGAAAGGTAGCTCAACAAATTCAATTAATTATTTTAATTACTTACATTTTTTCCCCCAAATGTAGTAGAGAAACAATTACAGGGCCATGCAATGTAGAGGACAAATAATCACCTTGTAATTTGCATTTCTAAAACAAAGACCAACACAAGTCTTAAAAGTCTAAAATGCTAAGTATGGCAGTGCTTACAGAGCTTAATCAGTTGTTGAACATGGCTCTAACAAGAGAGTTTTCCTTTGAAACTATGGAAAGGATTATGAAACTCCTCCAAGAAGGAAATCCAACACAGAATGTGACAAAAGATGTAACAAGTCAGATACAGTGGGGCAAAAAAAGTATTTAGTCAGCAACTGATTGTGCAAGTTCTCCTACTTAGAAAGATGAAAGAGGTCTGTAATTTTCCTCATAGGTACACTTCAACTATGAGAGACACAATGAGAAAATATATTCAGGAAATCACATTGTAGGATTTTTAAATAATTTAATTGTAAATCATGATGGAAAATAAGTATTTGGTGTTACTCAGACCACATCAGAGGGCTGTAATTCCCCATCCCCTTCTCTGCTGGACTAAGCATGTCTTGCCACCAAATCTTTTCTGCTGATGAGACAAGATCCTACAGTGACTCAGTGTACTGAGCTGAATAATGCACATAGAGTGGTGCTTGAAAGTTTGTGAACCCTTTAGAATTTTCTGTATTTCTGCATAAATATTATCTAAAACATCAACAGATTTTCACACAAGTCCTAAAAGTAGATAAAGAGAACCAAGTTAAACAAATGAGACAAAAATATTATACTCGCTTCAGCTCCTTCCACAACATGTCGATTGGATTAAGGTCAGGACTTTGACTTGGCCATTCCAAAACACGAACTTTATTTTTTAACCATTCTTTGGTAGAACAACTTGTGTGCTTAGGGTCGTTGTGTTGCTGCATGACCCACCTTCTCTTGGGATTCAGTTCATGGACAGATGTCCTGATATTTTCCTTTAGAATTCTCTGATATAATTCAGAATTCATTGTTCCATCAATGATGGCAAGCCGTCCTGGCCCAGATGCAGCAAAACAGGCCCAAACCATGATACTACCACCACCATGTTTCACAGATGGGATAAGGTTCTTATGCTGGAATGCAGTGTTTTCCTTTCTCCAAACATAACGCTCTTCTTTTAAAACCAAAAACGTTCTATTTGGTTCTCATATGTCCACAAAAATTCTTCCTATTAGCCTTCTATTGACTTTAGTTTTTTTTTCGCTCTTAGATTTAGCATCTAGCCGCCCAGAGTTGGGTCCCTTTTGAGTCTTGGTACTCCCAAGGTTCTTCCTCGACACTAGGGAGTTTTTCCTTGCCACTGGCGCCCTAGGCTTGCTCAATTTGGTATTGGACGTAGGTATTAGGAGATAATAAACTTGTAAAGTTGCTTTGAGACAATGCTCCATTGTAAAAAGCGCTGTATATAAATAAATCTGACTTGACTTGACTGGACTTCTGGCTTGTCCACGTGATCTTTAGCAAACTGCAGATGAGCAGCAATGTTCTTTTTGGAGAGCAGTGGCTTTCTCCTTGCAACCCTGCCATGCACACCATTGTTGTTCAGTGTTCTTCTGATGGTGGACTCATGAACATTAACATTAGCCAATGTGAGAGAGGCCTTCAGTTGCTTAGAAGTTACCTTAGGGTCCTTTGTGACCTCACCAACTATTACACACCTTGCTCTTGGAGTGATCTTTGTTGGTCGACCACTCCTGGGGAGGGTAACAATGGCCTTGAATTTCCTCCATTTGTACACAATCTGTCTGACTGTGGATTGGTGGAGTACAAACTCTTTGGAGATGGTTTTGTAACCTTTTCCAGCCTGATGAGCATCAACAACTCTCTTTCTGAGGTCTTCAGAAATCTCCCTTGTTCGTGCCATGATACACTTTCACAAACGTGTGTTATGAAGAGCAGACTTTGATAGATCCTTGTTCTTTAAATAAAACAGGGTGCCTCCTCACACCTGATTGTCATCCTATTGGTTGAAAACACCTGACTCTTATTTCACCTTCAAATTGCATATTATACACTATATACATATATATATATATATGTGTGTGTGTGTGTGTGTGTGTATGTATATTTATATCTACCAGTCACTATTTATCCAATCTGTGTAAGTACTGTATATTCATAATAATGATTATCTTTTATCTTACCTGTTGACTAGCAGCATGCTCTTTAGTAACAGCCTTGGTCAGGTTAATACAACCTCCTACAGTCAGTCAGAGCACATAGACAAAGCTCCTTCATGCAAGTATGGATACTGCTTAATATGGCATATATAGCAATGTGAGAATTTAAACCAACCTTTAATGCACATGATGTACTGTCAGCCCTGTTTCAGTTCTAATTCATATTTAAGTAAATAAGACATAATCGATGGTTAATCTGGCCATTGCGAGGTGAGGGCGTTTGGAGGATGGGTCGTGCTTTGTACCTGATGTTCTGCAGTACCACAGAGACAGTAATTAAATAAAAATTTTAATCACATCCCTGATAAGAAGGGGGCCGTTTAATCACAATGTGCAGGGGGAGCGGTCTTGCTTTTTTGTTTTTCATTAAAAGAGAATGTTTAATGTAAACAGGTTGTGATTTCAGAGCAGAGGTCTCTAACAGAAAATATGGCTTTTGGATCACATATTCAGATTTTGTGAAACGGCACTGAAATGTTTCTTCTTCCTAAATCCTCCAGCCAGAGCCGCGTTACTTACGGGTCGTCTTCCAATTCGGAATGGCTTCTACACCACCAACGCACATGCCAGGAATGGTATGACCTCCCAGAACTATCAGGCATTAGATTGTTTATCTCTGTGCTAACCTTTTCACTCTGCTATGTGTTGTGATGTTCCTCACACAGCCTATACCCCTCAAGAGATCGTTGGAGGAATTCCGAAAGACGAGATCCTGCTACCTGAGATGCTCAGGAAACGAGGATATGCTAGCAAGATTGTTGGCAAGTGGTGAGTTTCTGGTGTGAAACAAATTTAGGCATTTATGAGTTTGGGTGGTTCAGTTCCACACAGTCATAGCAGAGTCGAGAGCTTCCCTTTCAGCAAAGACCAATTGTTAATGCCCTAAAATTTGAAACTAATAGTTGGAGCTTTAATTATAGAGGCTAAACAGTAATAAATATTGGGAGCAACTAACTAGTCAGAGCTGTACAGATAAACCAAGATTGTAATACTAAAAGCCTTCCTTGAACAGCATTCTCAACTCTTGTTAACAAGGCTTTCTATCAAACAGAGATATCTTAATAAAAAATGGATGAAATAGCTACTAGTTACAATGTACGGTACTGTGCAAAAGTCTTAGGCCACCAATAGATTAGATATACCAAACTCTATATAAGAATAGAACTTGTATGCAGTATTAAAAAAAAGTATTTAAAAGCAGCTTATGTACGCTACAATTTAATTTGAACTCCCCTTGAGAAATAGCAGCATCTGGATGCCAAGTTGACCCTTCTACAGCCTGAAGAAGCTTGATCAGGAATGGTCTTTTTGTAAGGATAGCAGCCAAGAAAACACTGTTTTGGAATGGAAAAGATATGCTAACTCACAAAGAATGGAATGGTGGAAAACAGTATTGTGATGTCGTATACCAGTTTGAAATTTTTGGGTACAGTCATCAAAAATATCTTATGTGTGGTCATTATCTTCTTCTTCTTTCGGCTTCTCCCTTTATCAGGGGTCACCACAGCGAGTTAAACGTTTCCATCTCACCCTGTCCTCCACGTCCTCTACTCTCACCCCAACTCCCTGCATATCTTCATTTACCACAACCAAATAACTCCTCTTTGGTCGTCCTCTCCGTCTCTTGCCTGGCAGCTCCATCGCCAACATCCTCCTACCAATATATCCACTATCCCTCCTCTGCACATGTCCAAACCATCTCAGTCTTCCCTCTCGAATTTTGTCTCCCAATTTTCCAACCTGTGCTGTCCCTCTGATGATCTCATTCTCATGTGTGGTCATTATACCTTTGCTAAATCAACAAGTAAGGAGTTTAGCATCTGATCTAACTTCAAATTTCTATGCCAGGCATCTCGGACACAGAGAGCAGTACCTGCCCCTGAAACGTGGGTTTGACCAGTGGTTCGGTTCTCCAAACTGCCATTTTGGACCTTACAACAATATTGACAGGCCCAACGTCCCGGTCTATAACAACTCTGAAATGATAGGAAGGTATGTCTGAGATCTCCACTCTACTGACTGAGACTGTAATATCCTCTCACTGGATAAACTGTTTCCATATGTGTCAGCTTGTGCATGTGCCTGCTGTATCCCCTCTCTTTCCATTTTTGTTCTCCCAAATCAATCCTATGTGCGTACAGGGTCATTGGTTTTAGCAGGTCTGCTGCTTTAATGCTTAGCGGTGAGTTTAATGAGCACGGCGTACCTGAGCGTGGCCAGACGTGCATAAACAGGAATGCAAATGCGCGCACATACCCAGGAGACGGCAGGTTGGGCCAACACTGTGTTAGGACACCTGGAACAGCCGGAGCGTGAGAGCTGGCGAAACAGCTCCACGCTTCAACTCGGGCTCATAAAACAGCCTGAGGTCTTCAGAGACTCCCGCAGTCTGCTTCGCTAAATTCGGTCCTTAATCAGTGTTTTGAGCCGCAGATTCTTTAACCGGCTGTTCAGTCAGAGATGCAGCATTCCCATAAAGTACACCGTGAACACAGGTATTTTGTTTTGCAGATATTTTGAGGAGTTTGAAATCAATAACAAGACAGGGGAATCAAACCTCACACAGATTTATTTACAGGTGAGTGCACAGTACCCGCATTATGTGACACTGTTACTTAGTGTCCAGCCAAATGAATCTGATCTTTTATCAATGTGGTTTATCAATGTTTATCTGTGTACTAGGAATGAGCGATAAAATAATGCATTTCCTTAACATAATGACTTGACTATTTTATGAATATCTATATAGTATATTATGTATGTTATTGTCTGAGTAATTATAGAAAATCATCATAACCATTTGAAATACAGGTCTGATTGCATATACAGTGGGGCAAAAAAAGTATTTAGTCAGCCACTGATTGTGCAAGTTCTCCTACTTATAAAGATGAGAGAGGTCTGTAAAGAAGACCTCAGAAAAAAAGAGGATTTAAGAAGATCTCAGAAAAAGAACTACTGATGCTCATAAGGCTGGAAATGTTGGCAAAACCATCTCTAGAGAACTTGGATTCCACCAAGACACAGTCAGACAGTGTACAAATAGAGGAAATTCAAGACCATTGTTATATGGTTGGCCAACAAAAATCACTCCAAGAGCAAGGTGTATAATAGTTTGCAAGGTCACAAAGGAACCTGTGTTAACTTCTAAGCAACTAGGCCCCTATCACATTGGCACATCTCGCACATGTTCATGAGTGCACCATCAGGAGAACACTGAACATCAGTGGTGTACATGGCAGGGTTGCAAGGAGAAAGCCACTGCTCTCCATTACTGCCAATCATGTGGAACATGGACAATCCAGAAAACAAGTGGAAAGAGTTTTGGCAGAAGAAGGAACATGTTTTGGAAGAAGTTCCTGAGAGGAAACCCACTGACATCCCAGAGTTGAAGCTGATCTGTATTGAGGAATGAGCTCAGCTTCCTCCAAGTCGGTGTGCAGGACTGATCAACAGTTACAGGAAATGTTAAGTTGCAGCTATAGCTGCACAGGGGGGTCACACCAGATACTGAAAGCAGAGGATCACATGGGTTTGCCACTCACTAATATGTGATATCTGATGATGGGTTAGGTCATTTATATTTATCGCTATATTTATGCAGAAATATAGACAAGTCTAAGGAATCACGAACATTCAGTACCACTGTACATGCTGATACTGACTTCTCACTCACTGCTGAGTTTTTGTGTGTATTGGAGTGTTTCAATCTTACTCAGCATATTGATTTTCTCTCCACACACATGGTCATACTGTAGGATTTGTGTTCCGCTTTCTTTAATGCAATTTCTCCATCTGCTTTTCCTGTTGGAAGCTCAGATCACAAACTCACGGAATATAAATTCACCTTTACTGCTAGATTGCCGGATAAACACACGATCTTCTTCCATAAAATTACATCTGTTGATCCTCACCTGCTTTCTGTCTCTCTTCAGACTCATCTTCCTGACTTCTCTGAGCTTTCCTGCCCTGACATTATGATTTCACACTACAATACCAGTATCTCAAGTATCCTAATCATCCCCTTCTAAAAACCAGACTGGCCCCGGTCTCCCATCTTCCCCTTGGTTCACAAATGAGCTTTGAAAGATGAAAGCCAGTGGTAGTAGACGTCTGGAACACCTGTATAAGAAAACAGGTTTTACTTTCCACTCTATACTCTACACCCAGCATTGCCATAAGTATAGGGATTGCCTAAATGCTGCTCGCTCCTAATACTCCTAATTCTGCTGCTAAAAATAATAGCAATTGAAGGCGTCAAACTCTTTGTAGTAAAAATAAACAGACTTCTGCATCCCCCCCAATCAAACACTCCGCGAACCTCTAAGCGGTGTTAAGTCTTTCAACCCTTCGTCTATGACAAAAGTTTGGTTAAAAAAAAAAAAAAATATATATTATTATATATATATATATATATAATATAATATATATATATTATATATATATATATATATATATATATATATATACAGTTTCCTTAACCATCCTCTTTCTCCCAGGTAAATGATGACATGTTACACTAGTTTTCAGTATGACCAGAATCCTCTCAGTTTCAGAAATAAGCAATACCTCTTCCTACTGCACCTGTTCATGCTACCCTTTTAAAGGTCCTGTACATCTCTCATTTCTTCTTCTATATCTGAGCTAATACCATACAGTGGGGCAAAAAAGTATTTAGTCAGCCACTGATTGTGCAAGTTCTCTTTCTTAGAAAGATGAGAGAGGTCTGTTATTTTTTATCATAAATATACTTTCAACTATGAGAGACAAAATGAGAAAAAAAAATCCAGGAAATCACATTGTAGGATTTTTAAACATTTTAATTGTAAATTATGGTGGAAAATAAGTATTTGGTCAAATAACAAAAGTTCAACTCAGTACTTTGTAATATAACTTTGTTGGCAATGACAGAGGTCAAACGTTTCCCTGTAAGTCTTCACCAGGTTTGGCACACGCTGTAGCTGGTATTTTGGCCCATTCCTCCATGCCAATCTCCTCTAGAGCAGTGATGTTTTGGGGCAACACGGACATTCACTCCCCCCTCCACAAAATTTTTGTATGGGGTTGAGGTCTGGAGACTGGCTAGGCCACTCCAGGATCTTGAAATGCTTTTTTACGAAGCCACTCCTCCTTTTGCCCGAGCGGTGTGTTTGGGATCATTGTCATGCTGGAAGAACTAGCCAAGTTCCATCTTCAATGCTCTCACTGATGGAAGGAGGTTTTGGCTTAAAAAAATCTCACGATACATGGCTCCGTTCATTTTCTTCCCTTAACACGGATCAGTCGTCCTGTCCACTTTCTAGACAAACAGCCCCAAAGCATGATGTTTAACTTAACACTAGGCTACCACAGTCCCTAGTGTTTCTTGGTTGTATGGTGTTCAACTCAGCTTCTTCTTCCTCCAAACATGACAAGTTGAGTTTTTACCAAAAAGTTCTATTTTGGTTTCATATGCTCTCTGGCAACTTCAGACGGGGCCTGGACATGTACTGGCTTAAGCAGGGGGACACGCCTGGCACTGCAGAATCGGAGTCCCTCTCAGCATAGTGTGTTACTGATGGTAAGCCTTGTTACTTTGGTCCCAGCTCTCTGCAGGCCATTCATCAGGTCCCCTTCGTGTAGTTCTGGATTTTTTGCTCACCGTTCTCATGATCATTTTGACCCCACAGGATCAGATCTTGTGTGGAACCCCCAGATTAAGGGAGATTATCACGGGTCTTTTTGTATGTTAGATTCACTCTTCCCAGCCCAGCCATGCTGCAGGTCTACAATTTTCTTCCTGGTGTCCCTTCGACAGCTCTTTGGTCTTGGCCATGGTTGAGTTTGGAGTCTGACTGTTTGAAGGCTGTGGACAGGTGTCTTTTATACAGATAACGAGGTCAAACAGGTGCCATTAATACAGGTAACGCGTGGAGGGACAGAAGAAACTTCTTAAAGAAGTTGTTACAGGTCTGAGAGAGCCAGAAATCTTGCTTATTTTATTTTTCCACCAATGATTTACACTGAGGAAATTCTTTGAAAAAAATCCCTTCACTGGTTTTGTGATTTCCTGGATTTTTGTTGTTTTTTTTTTTTTTTTGTTTTTTTTTTCTTCATTTTGTCTCTCATAGTTGAAGGTACCTATGATGAAAATTACAGACCTCTCTCTCATCTTTCTAAGTAGGAGAACTTGCACAATCAGTGGCTGAATAAATACTTTTTTGCCCCACTGTACATGCTTGTCATCCACATCTGTCCCCGCTGCCCTTAAAACATCTGCTCTCACAACTATTTGGTTTTGATTCAACATGAATTGCAAATTACAGGCCATTCTACAGCCTCCCTTTCTTGGCAAAATTAATTGAAGGTGGACAGTAATTTCTACGAACCTCTCTAGTCTGTTTTCTGTATTCAGCATAGCACTGAACCTCTTTTATTAAGAGTTGCAAAAAACCTACTGCTTGCTGCTAATAGTGGTGCCATTATAACATTTTTCTTCTCCTTCATCTCAGTACAGTTTTTGATGCAATAACTTATGAAACACTTCTCTCCTGTCGCTCCTCCACTGGTATCACAGGAACTTTAACTTGGACGTATTGGACGTAGATATTAGGAGATAATCTAAACTTGTAAAGTTGCTTTGAGACAATGCTCCATTGTAAAAAGCGCTATATAAATAGATCTGACTTGACTTGACTTGGTTTTGTTCAAATCATACAGACAGAGCAGTTTGTTTACTACTGGTAAACATAGATTGTCTGCTGCACCCAAAGGGTCCATTTCTGTTCACTATTAACAAGTCATCTCTAGGAGCCATGACCTTAGTTTCCATTGTTATGCTGATGACATACAGACATACACTCACTGGTCACTTTATTATTTACACCTCTTTGTTTTTGCACTCATTGTCCATTTTATCAGTTCCACTTACAATATAAAAGCACTTTGTAATTGCTGAACAACAGACTGTAGTGCTTCTGTTTTGCTACATACTTAGTCCGCATTACTCTGTTCTCTTAAGGTCAAGACCTCTAAAGAATCCCCACAGATCAGGTACTATTTGGGTGGAGGATCATTCTCAGCACTGCAGTGACACTGTTATGGTGGAGGTGTGTTAGTGTGTGTTGTGCTGGTATGGTTGGATCAAACACAGCAGTGCTGCTGGAGTTTTAAAACAATGTATTCACTAACTGTGCACTCTATTAAACCCGTCTACCATATTGCTCCACCTGTACAGTGGTGCTTGAAAGTTTGTTGAACCCCTTTAGAATTTCTATCTATATTTCTGCATAAATATGACCTAAAAACATCATCAGTCAGATTTTCACACAAGTCCTAACAGTAGATAAAGAGAACCCAGTTTAAACAAATGAGACAAAAATATTATACTTAGTCATTTATTTATTGAGGAAAAGATTCAAATATTACATATTAGTGAGTGGCAAAAGTATGTGAACCTCTAGGATTAGCAATTAATTTGAAGTGAAATTAGAGTCAGGGTGTTTTTCAATCAGTGGGATGACAATCAGGTGTGAGTGGGGCACCATGTTTTTTTAAAGAACAGGGATCTTATCAAAGTCTGCTCTTTCATAACACATGTTTTGGAAGTGTATCATGGCACGAACAAAGGAGATTTCTGAGGACCTCAGAAAAAGAGTTGTTGATGCTCATCAGGCCTAAAAAGGTTTACAAAACCATCTCTAAAGAGTTTGGGGGAGTCCACCAATCCACAGTCCAGACCAGACTGTGTACAAATGGAGGAAATTCAAGACCATTGTTACCCTCCCCAGGAGTGGTCGACCAACAAAGATCACTCCAAGAGCAAGGCGTGTATAGATGGCGAGGTCACACAGGACCCCAGGGTAACTTCTAAAGCAACTGAAGGCCTCTCTCACATTGGCTAATGTTTTTTAATGTTTCATGAGTCCACCATCAGAAGAACACTGAACAACAATGGTGTGCATGGCAGGGTTACAAGGAGAAAGCCACTGCTCTCCAAAAAGAACATTTCTCTCATCTGCAGTTTGCTAAAGATTCATGTGGACAAGCCAGAAGGCTATTGGAAGAATGTTTTTGTGGACAAATGAGACCAAAATAGAACTTTTTGGTTTAAAAGAAAGCATTATGTTTGTAGAAAGGAAAACCCTGCAATTCCAGCATAAGAACCTTATCCCATCTGTGAAACATGGTGGGTGGTAGTATCATGGTTTGGGCCTGTATTGCTGCATCTGGGCCAGGACGTCTTGCCGTCATTGATGGAAACAATGAATTCTGAATGATATCAGAGAATTCTAAAGGAAAATGTCAGGACATCTGTCCATGAACTGAATCTCAAGAGAAAGTGTGTGTCATGCAGCAAGACCACCGACCCTAAGCACACAAGTTGTTCTATCAAAAGAATGGTTTACAGAAGAATAAAGTTCATGTTTTGGAATGGCCAAGTCAAAGTCCTGATGTTAATCCAATCCAAATGTTGTGGAAGGACCTGAAGCGAGCAGCTAATGTGAGGAAACCCACCAACATCCCAGAGCTGAAGCTGTTCTGTATGGAGGAATGGGCTAAAATTCCTCCAAGCCGGTGTGCAGGACTGATCAACAGTTACAGGAAACGTTTAGTTGCAGTTATTGCTGCACAGGGGGGTCACACCAGATACTGAAAGGGTCACATACTTTTGCCACTCACTAATATGTAATATTGGATCATTTTCCTCAATAAATAAATGACCAGGTATAAAATGTTTGTCTCATATGTTTAAATGGGTTCTCTTTATCTTCTTTTAAGACTTGTGTGAAAATCTGACGGTTTTAGGTCATATTTATGCAGAAATATAGACAATTCTAAAGGGTTCACAAACTTTCAAGCACCACTGTAGATGTACAGTCAGAGACAGCAGCTCTTCAATCCTTCAACAGTGCTCACATGATTCTAAATACAGTCCAGCCGTGACACAGGGGTGTTTCAAACTTCAGCAGCACTGCTGTGTCTGATCCACTCATACCAGAACAACACACACTAAGGAGACTTTGCAGCCTCCCTCACATCCTTAGGTCCTCTAATGGCAGGCTTCTCACTGTCCTCTACTTTAGACTTTTCTCAGTGGGCAGCAGATCTTCCAGTGCTGTAGCACTAAAGCTATGGAAATACTGGTTGTACCTCTGTTTCCTCCTTCATCTCTCTTCTGAAGGCATTTCAGACAGTGCCTGTGTCTTTCCTTTGCCTTATAGCTTTGTGTGAGTGGGAGTGTTTTGTTGTTTAATTATTATCTACTGTCCTAATTTTGTAGACTGACCATAAGATTATGAAAGGCACGATATAAATAAGAGCAAGCGATCTTTGCTATAAGGACTTGGAAGTACTTCTAAGCTGCCACTGGCCTCTTGGTAGCTTCCCCGACCAATATCCTACTGGTTCGTTCATCCTGTTTTGAGGGACACACCAATGTGGGCATGGTGTTGGTGCTGCCATTAACTTTTCACTTCCCCAAGGCATAGTTTAAGCCTCTGAAATGTGTTTGTATCCTGACTTGGCACCTTTTTGGACATGTAACTATGAGCGCCTCACATAATGAAAACCCGATTAATGGCATTTAATAAATTCTCGCCTTTAAAATATCTTGTTAATGCATTTTTAGTGCAATCACAGTGTGTCCAGAAGTGCTTTAGTTAATTGACAGTGGAAACATTTCAGATATTGAAAGCTTGGCTAGTGGTGAGGAGAATGAAGATGTAGAGCATGCCAGACTTTCAATAATAGATCATTATACCTGTATGTGAAAGAGTATTACTATATAGTGAAGGTTTTCTTAAAAAATTCCACTAAATAAATGTATACATATACAACTACGTTTTGTTATTAATTCCAGAAGATGTCAGGGATGAGGAAGTACCACTGATGGGGCAAGAAGTTGTTGTTGAATCACAACAAGTACGTGATGAGGAAGGGGCGGGGCAGGGAAATGAGAAGGAAATTGTTTTATTTTGTAAATATGATCCTTATGGTAACCAGACAAAGAAAAAAGATGTCCAAGATAGACACCAAGTCCAGAAAATGGATGCTTAGAAGGGTTACACCTTTGACCTGGCTGCTGTGAACTGTGCTGTGCTCCTTAGTTAATGGTTAAACACATTTTTTCACTTGATGATAGGTAATCACATAAACAAACCTTGCACATCATGTCTAGCTCTTTTAGTTTTTGGACCAGGTTTATGTTCCAAAAAGGAAAAAAGAACACAATTCTATTTATATAGCACTATTTTACTGTTAAGACCGACTGCCTATAGCAAAGGACATAAAAAAGAAAGTTTAAAAATTATTATTTTCATTTGCTGAGCCTTGTGTCTGAGTGCATTAAAGACAGAAAACAAACTTATTTCATTTTTTTCCATCACCAGAACATAATTTGGTTCTGAAAGGGTTAATGTGTTTATTTTGGTATCCCCGCTTTTGTCTGCTGTAGCTTTTTGGTAATGTCAGATCTGATTCCAGGAAGGATTGGACTTCATAACACAACAAACCACAGCTCGGCAGCCTTTCTTTCTCTATTGGGCACCGGATGCCACACATGCACCAGTCTACGCCTCCAAACAGTTCCTGGGTCGGAGCCAGCGAGGACGGTAAGTTCAAGCAAAGGCAATCTGTACTGAGCTTACTCAGGAAATTGCAAACCTGCTTTTGTTCACTTACATAACAGAACCAGAAGGACCAGGGTTCAAATCCCACCTCTGCCAAGCTGCCACTGTTGGGTCCTTGAGCAAGACCCTTAACCCACAATTGCTTGGATTGTAAGATTGTATCAGTTGTATCAGTCGCTCTGGATAAGGGCGTCTGCTAAATGCTGTAAGTGTAATAAATGAAATGGAAAGCATTATACTAACGTTATAGCTTTCACTCCAGAGAATGTTTCCACTGCTCCAGAGTCCAGTGCTGCCATTCTTTATACCACATAGTAGGGATGGGAATCTATAAGAATTGATGGGAATTCGATTCGATTACGATTATCTTGATGCATCATTTTTTTCTATAAAGGGTTTCTTTGTTCTCCAAGTGATTCCACCACTTTGGTTTTGGTCTCATTGTAGGTTGTGGGGATCACTGTGTCAGTAATACCAGCCTCACACCAAATGGCTTTGTCTCAGTCTTGCTAAGGTTTGGGTTGTGCACGTGTGTTTTCAACCATTTGGTGTAAGGTGGTCAGGATCACTGTCTATTGTCTATATAGTCTTTTCTCATCTTGGCGGTCCGATTCAAATGAACCGCCTTTAATAAGCCTTTAGTAACACGAAAATGTTGACGTGAGCATTGTCGATAACCAACAGGTGAGTTCTCTTTCTCTCCAGGACCAACTGGAATTCTCCTGCCTGTTTATGGAGATTGCATAGCTGAGAGCTTGATTTCATACAGCTTTTAGCAAGGGCTTGGCTGGAATAGCTGAACCCTATAAATAGGGGTGTCAAAATACTTTTGGCTATATAGTGAATTTGAACTTTTCATCTCTACTTTAGTTTGTCATGTCAATCATTAAACGAGGTGACTGAGGATTAAAGTTTAGTGCATGTTTCAGTGTGAGATGAGCAGGTCACAGCAAGGAGCCGAAGTTTTCTGTTCTCAGAAAGCTGATTTAAATCCCGTCTTTCCTGTTGAACACGTGAGAAGAATAGATATCCCCCGTCTCTCACACTGGGCTACTTCATAAATCACATGGATGTAATGTCATAACTAATGAAATCAAATGCAGGAGACGAACCCAGGAAATCCTCCCTAATCAAGTGAACGCCCTGGTTTTCAGATGAAAATTGTTTAATTAAATGTTGATTTTAGGTGGCCCAGCGGTAAGGCTTAGAAGGAAGCTGCGCACGACTGGAGTCTTCTGTGTTGATTTGGTATTCGTCGTGGTGATTCAGACCTTGCAGGCGTTTTGTCAGAATGCTAAATGCAGTGTGTGTCTCATGAGGACTTTATTTAGGAAGCTGATTTTGTCTGGGTTTCCTGTCTGTAGTTTTTTTTTGTATTTATTTTAGCACTCACCCAGGATCACATTGAGTGTCAATGATAGATAATGCAATTTGTTAATCATTTAAACAAAGTCAACGAAAGGGACGTAACAGTGGGGGAAAAAATGGTTTTACAGCATTTAGTTCACCAAAAAAATAAAATGCATCTAAGATATTTTGGACTAGAGTTGCCACCTTTTGTGAAATGAAAGCAAGCTTGGTTGAGAAAGCTTTTGTACAGAGTATACAGGTATAGGTTGTTAATGTTCGCATTACGTTCTGCAAAACAGGACATGGACCGGACTTTTCCATAGTTACACAGTCACTTCAGGATACTTTTAATTCTAAATTCAGTTATTATTGAAAACGCAGTAATGTGCTGTTACGACCCTGTCCAGTGGAAAGCCATAAAACATAAGAGGATGGTATGATGGACCTGATTCTTTGGTGTGATGGAAGCCAAAATAATTATATACAGTGGGGCAAAAAAGTATTTAGTCAGCCACTGATTGTGCAAGTTCTCCTACTTAGAAATATGAGAGAGGTCTGTAATTTTCATCATAGGTACACTTCAACTATGAGAGACACAATGAGAAAGAAATCCAGGAAATCACATTGTAGGATTTTTAAAGAATTTACTTGTAAATTATGGTGGAAAATAAGTATTTGGTCAATAACAAAACCATGTAACATAACCTTTGTTGCTAATAACAGAGGCCAAACATTTCCTGTAAGTCTTCACCAGGTTTGCACACACTGTAGCTGGTATTTTGGCCCATTCCTCCATGCAGATCTCCTCTAGAGCAGTGATGTTTTGGGGCAACACTTTCAAATCCCTCCACAAATTTTCTATGGGGTTGAGGTGTGGAGACTGGCTAGGCCACTCCAGGACCTTGAAATTCTTTTTACGGAACCACTACTTCGTTGCCCGAGCGGTGTGTTTGGGATCATTGTCATGCTGGAAGACCCAGCTACGTTCCACCTTCAATGCTCTCACTGATGGAAGGAGGTTTTGGCTTAAAATCTCAAGATACATGGCCCCGTTCATTCTTCCCTTAACACGGATCAGTCATCCTGTCCCCTCTGCAGAAAAAAACAGCCTCAAAGCATGATGTTTCCACCCCCATGCTTCACAGTAGGTATGGTGTTTCTTGGGATGCGACTCAGCATTTCCAGTTTGAGTTTTTCCCAAAAGGTTCTATTTTCTCAGGTCCCTCCGTGTAGTTCTGGGATTTTTGCTCACCGTTCTCATGATCATTTTGACCCCACGGGATGAGATCTTGTGTGGGGCCCCAGATCGAGGGAGATTATCAATGGTCTTGTATGTCTTCCATTTTCTTACAATTGCTCCCACAGTTGATTTATTCACACCAACCTGCTTGCCTATTGTAGATTCACTCTTCCCAGCCTGGTGCAGGTGTACAATTTCTTCCTGATGTCCTTCGACAGCTCTTTGGTCTTGGCCATGGTTGAGTTTGGAGTCTGACTGTTTGAGGCTGTGGACAGGTGTCTTTTATACAGATAATGAGGTCAAACTGGAGCCATTAATACAGGTAACGAGTGGACGACAGAAGAGCTTCTTAAAGAAGTTACAGGTCTGTGAGAGCCAGAAATCTTGCTTGTTTGTGGGTGACCAAATACTTATTTTCCACCATGATTTACAATGTCATTTCCTGGATATTTTTTCTCGTTTTGTCTCTCATAGTTGAAGTGTACCTATGATGAAAATGACAGACCTCTCTCATCTTTCTAAGTAGGAGAACTTGCACAATCAGTGGCTGACCAAATACTTTTTTGCCCCACTGTATATTTTATTATTAACATGTATTATTAATTTTATTATTAAACATATTTTAGAATGTATAATAAATGTAAAGTGAATTACAAAGTAATAAATTTTTTTATTCTTGTTTGATGAAAAAAAATCTTTATCTGGTCTCAGCAACTCCTGGTCTTGGTCTCGACTCAGACTCGACTACTAAAAGTCTTGGTCTTGACATGTACTGTCAAAACCCGGTCTTGGTCTTGATGCTTCATGTTGTGAACTCCTCTGCACTAAGTGTGGCTAAAAGAAAAGAGATCACAAGTTAGATATGGTGTCTACAAACTTTTGGCCATGTAGTGTTCTTCAAGAGAAATACTTTAAACAGTAATGCTGTGAAATGCCACTATATGGCATTTGAAAGCCATACAATGTAGCATCTGAAAAACGTTCTGCTTGCTTTCTTTTTCATGCACGCTTTGCCTCCTTCCAGCAGTCTGAAGCAGTTGCTTGAAAGTGTTTCAAAGTGTCCATGTAAAGTTCAGTAACTGACAGTGACTTCATGAAAGTTCACTTTTAGTCAATGATATGACTGCATTTGTCATAATAGGCAAGTTGCCTACGAGGCCTAATAAACGTTTTGTTTTCGAGGCCTGTGGTCATTTTTTACGAAAGGGGGCAGTTTAGGGCTTTTCAGATTTTCTCCACTGAGAAGGAAAACTCGTAAAGGAGAATGGATAATGATACAGTATATTGATAAGATGATTATTTTCAACATGTGCCACTGTATTGCAGCTGTCATCTTTGGACCAGCTGAAAATAACAATTGTAGAAAATGGATGGGATGTAAATTCGAGACCTTATAATAAGTCATTTAACTTTGTATTTAAAGATTAGATGCGCTTTGGTGCTAAATAGCATGCTGTTTGATGATGGGCGATCTCTCTCTTCAGTTCTCTTCTCAAACCAGATGCGTTCTGCTCATTATGGTTTAGCTCCATCTCACAGTGATGCCATTTTTACAGTCAGATTACAGAATACACAATACACCATCTATGACCACAGACGTTGCTGTGATTATCATTCTCATGCCCCAGTCTAAAAGGTGACTGTTTGTTTATTTCTGTAAAGGGAAAGCTGACTGGCTCTAGGTAACACTCTGGGAAAATAAGAGACCTTCCTCGCTCCAGTGGCTTGTAATTTTAAATAAAAGTATAGCTTTATTGTACAGTAATGAGCCAAAACCTGGTCCACCTGGTTTGCAACAAAGATTATTTAGGTGGCATGTGTCAAATTGACATCCTCATGATTACCCAGACCCAGGGTTTCCCAGCTATTGCACAGAATATCACAGTCTCTCCACGACTTACATTTACAGCATTTAGCAGACGCCCTTATCCAGAGCGACTTACAATTGATACAATCCAAGCAATTGTGGGTTAAGGGCCTTTCTCAAGGAGGCACATTTGAACCCTGGACCTTGGGGTCCATAGTCCGGTACCTTACCCACTAGGCTACCACAGTCCCTGTGTTCCCACAGTGCGTCCTGGTGCCATCACTTTCCCACGGTAACCCAGCTGCCCATGTGGTGTCACAGAAAATGTGATTTATCGGACTAGACCTTCTACCATTGCTCCAAGGTCCAGTTCTGATACTACCCCTTACAACAAAGGTTAGCATGGTTAGACAAATGTGCAAAAATGGAGGAAAGAAGAAGAAAGCTGTAATTTGGGGGAACACCTGGTCGGTGTCTCATGATATGACCGACAAAACCCCACCTCGAGGAATGCTGAGGCAAACACAGCCTAAAACCTTTTTTCTGGGACATACTGTTGTGAAATGGTGTGAATTTAAATATCACGCTGCTGCTGAATATGATTTTCAAAGGTCATGACAAGGAAAAGAGTGTAAAATTCATACAGACCTTTGCTGCAATGGGCAACACCTGTCTCATTTTTGCTTGTTGCTTTCTAACAAGATGATAAAGCAAAAGGAGATCGAAGTGATGAAGAGTTTTGATCAGACCATGAGCTTCAACCAGATCTTTTTCATTGATTTATTGATCCTTCAGGATTTCCACTATACAAGAGGGTCTTCACAGAAGAAGAGCCTATCTAACTACAATACATCATATTATGATGATGATGTAATGGAATTGGCCAGAATATATGACATTCCAAACCTTCTGTGCTTGTTTTAGTCTAGCTGTAATAGTGGTGGCATGGTGGCTCAGTGGTTAGCGCTGTGGAATTACAGTCCCAGAGACCATAGTTTGATGCCCAGCCACTGCCTGTGTGGAGTTTGCATGTTCTCCAAGCATCTCTGTACCTTTTCTTCAGGAACTCTGGTTTACTCCCATACTCCACAACACTAACCGGTACATTATTCAATAACCGGATGCTGTTGAATCAAATCAGCAGTGTCCGCAGCTTTTATTGGTTTCCCTCGGCCTAAACAACTAAACTATGCAGAATTAAACAACAAGGGCCAAAAGGGATGGGTGACTTGGTTCACGTTCTTTGGTTTTAACTGTATGAAATATTTCTGTGTACCTGCATAGTCATGAACCAAACTGTCCCAGAAAGGAGGTTTTGGTCCCATCAGTCTGGTTGATACTGTACAGTGGTATGAAAAAGTTTGGGCACCCCTGATAATTTTCATGATTTTTCTTTATAAATCATTGGTTGTCCAGCTCAGCAATTTCAGGTAAATATATCATATAGCAGATGAACACCGTGATATTTGAGAAGTGAAATTAAGTTTATAGGTTTTACAGAAAGTGTGCAGTAATTATTCAAACAAAATTAGGCAGGTGCATAAAATTGGGCACCCTTGTGGTCATTTGAATACCTTTAGCACTAATTATTGGAAGACAAAATTTGTTTTGTAAGCTCATTGACCCTTGATCTACATACACAAGTGAATCCAACTATGAGAAAGGGTTAAGGTGGCCAATTGGAAGTTTTTCTCCTCTTTGCGTCTTCTCTGAAGAGTGGCAAAACATGGGAGCCTCAAAAACAACTCTCAAATGGCCTGAAAACAAAGGTTGTTCAACATCATGGTTCAGGGAAAGGGAAAAAGCTCTCTCAGAGATTTCAGCTGTCAGTTTCCACTGTGAGGAACATAGTGAGGCAATGGAAGACCCAGGCACAGTTCTAGTTAGGAACTCCCGAAGTGGCAGACCAAGAAAAATCTCAGATAGGCAGAGGCGAAGGATGGTGAGAACAGTCATAGTCAAGCCACAGACCACCTCCAAGACCTACAACCTCATCTTGCTGCAGATGGTGTCACTGTTCATCGTTCAAACTATACAGCGCACTTTGCACAAGGAGAGGGCTGTATGGGAGAGTAATGCAGAAGAAAGCCTTTTCTGCAGACACGCCACAAACAGAGTCACTTGAGGTGTGCTACAGCACATTTGGGACAATCCAGCTTCATTTTGGAATAAAGTGCTGTGTACTGATGAAACTAAAATGAGTTTATTTGGACATAACAAGGAGCGGAAAAAGAACACAACATCCCAAGACAAACAGTTGCTACCCACAGTAAAAATTTGGTGGTGGTTCCATCATGCTGTGGGGACGTGTGGCCAGTGCAGGTACTAGGAATCTTGTTAAAGTTGAGGGTCGCATGGATTCCAGTTAATATCTCCAGATCTTGAGAACAATGTTCAAGAATCAGTGACAAAGTTTGCACCGAGGGCCAACGACCCCAAACCTGCTCAAAATCTACTAATGCATTCATGCAGAGGAACCAGTACAACGTTCTGGAATGGCCATCTCAGTCCCCAGACATGAATATTACTGAAAATGTGGGCTGTCCATGCTCGGAAACCATCAAACCTGACTGAACTGGAGATGTTTCTAAAGAAGAATGGTCCAAAGCACCTTCAACCAGAAATCCAGACTGGAAGCTGTAGGAAGCGTTTAGCGGCTGTTATTTCTACAAAAGGAGGATCTACTAAATATTGATGTTCATTTTTCTGTTGGGGTGCCCAAATTTATGCACCTGCCTAATTTTGTTTGAATAATTACTGCACACTTTCTGTAAATCCTATAAACTTCATTTCACTTCTCAAATATCACTGTGTTCATCTGCTATATGATATATTTAACTCAAGTTGCTGATCTGAACAACCAATGATTTATAAACTAAAATCATGAAAATTATCAGGGGTGCCCAAACTTTTTCATACCACTGTGTATCACACAAGTGCTTGTCCTTTGTGTCATGACAACAGTTCACCAGTTCACAGAAATATTAAAGTGTGTGTGTGGTCTTGTGTTTTGTAGCTATGGGGATGCCGTGATGGAGCTGGATTACAGCGTGGGCAAAATTTTAGCCCAGCTGGTTAACCTGGGTATCGATAAAAACACGTTTGTGTTCTTCACGTCTGATAACGGTGCTGCATTGATGTCTGGACCAAAGCAAAGTGAGAAGAAATAAGAAGCATGCTGCTTTCACTCTGACTACATGAATCGCCTTGGCTTCCCAGTCTGAGCTCTTTTCTTTCTCTATTATGCAGGCGGCAGTAATGGGCCATTCCTGTGTGGGAAGGAGACTACTTTTGAGGGAGGAATGAGGGAGCCTGCTATTGCTTGGTGGCCTGGCCGTATTTCAGCAGGCATGGTACAGTATTGGATTTTAACTTCTCGACTGTTTCACTATATACAGTCCTGCTTTCCAGACTTGAAATTGGAATCCAGTGCTAGATCAACAACCTTTTAGTTTTGTCTAGTTAAATAAATATGTTTATATTGCTTTATTATGTAATGCAGAGTGCATTCTCCATGTCCCTAATTTTCTCTTAAAGAATAGTCCAACACCCCAGCACAGATCATTCACCACTAGTATGCCCAGTATTCCAAAACGTCCTTAAACTGTTCTGGAGGTGAAAGTTGACGCTATATCTCATTAGCTTAATTGATATCAGTATATAGTTATGAGACTCCATCTCCACTCTCTACATGATCAAATTAACAAACAGTTAATCAAGTTCAACTTAAGCTTCTCCCTGAAAGTTCTTTGTTGCAGATACCTTCAAATAAAATATCATTCCGCCCTTTCAAAGCAACAATGTTGACAGCTGATTTCAAGAAATAAATGTGTGAGCAGTACATTGAGGAATTCAAAAGTTGTGTAGTGCACACTGGGCCTGAATCATGTTGTTGTACCAAGCATTTATCTTCCATATATGGCGGAGTGTCTAACACAAGTAGTGAAAATTCTTCTGAAATTGAACGCAGCCTAAACTCGTTATATCGGCCAAGTCCGTTTCATGGCCATTTTTGGAGAGATGCGAGTTTGGTGACTTAACGAGACAAAGTGAAATTCATGCCTAATGCTGACAATGTGTTTTACTGAGCAGCCCACATGATCATACAATCACATTTATAATGTACGTAAACATGTATTGGTCCTTAACCCACAATTGCTTGGATTGGAAGATTGTACCAATTGTAAGTCGCTCTGGATAAGGGCATCTGCTAAATGCTGTAAATGTAACACCACCAGACAGTTATTCCCAGCCATTCAAGACTAGACTTCTATTTCTTTGAATTGGGAGAGACCTATATATTGAAACTAAAAGAGAAATTACAGTTTAAAATGCATATTTAAAATCACTGGTATAGTCTGACAAAATGAAATAACTTAGTTGCGTTGTTGGGTTCAAATAACACCGGAAAATCAGATTTTTAAGGTTATTCTGGCTACTGCGCATGTGTATCCCGCCACTACAAAGGGGCCAAGACTCGCTGCCCCTGTCTCCGACAAATTTACTAATATGCCGATTGGGTCTTCCTAATGACGAGGCATTGTTTCTGTACTACAGTCCCATTCATATTTGAATCAGTGACAAGTCTCCTCCTTTATATAACATCTCTGATAACAGACAGCGACTGTACATCATCCGCTTTACAAGTTTGAAGTAGGATTAAAGTGACACCTACTGATGGTTTGAAACATGGTGGCTTATGGGGCTTATTGTCACATTTTAAGCTTGGCAAGAGTCAAGGTTGGCGGCTTTTTCGGTGGCGAGAGATGAGGTTGAAGAGATAACAAGGTTACACTGTACATTGTTTTTAAATACAACTTTAATGACCCAAACCATACTTCAAAGCTTTGCTGCAATGTGAAGACAAGAGAAGATCAAGGTTTCCTGACTGTAAAGGATTTCTTTCACAGTCACTTGACCTAAACTCCACAGAGCATTTGGAGAGGCACTATGGTGTTTTAGTGGTTAAGGTAATGGAGTATGGACCAGAAGGTTCAGGCCACTTGAGCGAGATTCACAGTTTCTTGGAATTGTAAGATTGTACCAGTTGTAAATTGCTCTGGGTAAATGAATACCAGATTAAGACAAGCATTTGGTAACAACACAGGTTGCTCTTTAGAAAATTGTGAAATTATGCTGGGATAA
>JAJAGP010005687.1:0-30055 GCA_025084515.1 Ancistrus triradiatus | reverse complement strand
TTTGGGGCTGTTTTTTGCAGAGGGGACAGGACGACTGATCTGTGTTAAGGGAAGAATGAACGGGGCCATGTATCGTGAGATTTTAAGCCAAAACCTCCTTCCATCAGTCAGAGCATTGAAGATGGAATGTGGCTGGGCATTCCAGCATGACAATGATCCCAAACACACCGCTCGGGCAACAAAGGAGTGGTTCTGTAAAAGGCATTTCAAGGTCCTGGAGTGGCCTAGCCAGTCTCCAGACCTCAACCCCGTAGAAAATTTGTGGAGGGAGTTGAAAGTTTGTGTTGCCCCAAAACATCACTGCTCTAGAGGAGATCTCCAAAATACCAGCTACAGTGTGTGCCAACCCGGTGAAGACTTACAGGAAATGTTTGACCTCTGTCATTGCCAACAAAGGTCATGTTACAAAGTTGCACCAAATTTATTGACCAAATACTTATTTTCCACCATGATTTACAATTAAATTCCTTAAAAATCCAACAATGTGATTTCCTGGATATTTTTTTTTCTCTCATTTTGTTTTTGAAGTGTACCTGTGATGAAAATGACAGACCTCTCTCATTTTTCTAATTAGGAGAACTTGCACAATCAGTGGCTGACTAAATACTATTTTACCCCACTGTATGTGTATATATAAACAAAAGTTTGTGTGCAGAAACATGGGTATTGATATAAAATTTGTTTCCCTGCTGCTGCTTTAACAGCCGTCACTCACTCATTTTTGGAAGCTCTGGTTCACTGTCTGCAATAAGCGATCACTAGTGTTAGTGTTAGTTTACACACTTTTGACCATATTATGTAATAATTTTTTTTATTAGTATGGTTGTAATGATACACTCTGCTCGCTATTCAATGTGATTGACGATACTGAGTTCATAATTCAATTTTGCATTGGATGAAAAAACATTGATTTTTTTATTTCTGAAGTGTAAACAATGCAAAAACAATGCACATTTTCTTGTATAACATTAAAAAGAAAACTAGTCCCCTGCAATTAAAAAAGAATTGTAATGACTAGAAATATAAGCGTGCTATCTTAAATTGAAAATCACAATAAACAAAAAAACAATACTGCATTCCAGTTGTAGAATAGAAGATGGACCATATATGACGTTTGATTGCACCCTCTGGTGTTCAAAAGTGCATTTACATTAGATGTCATTACCAGAATGCATGTGATATCTCCACCGTGAACATTTTTGCATTGTACCTTATTACATTACACCACTGGTTATTCCTTTAAGCAGATTGTCTGTTATTAGAACACGGATGAGTATCAGACCACATTTTGAGAGATTGATGTAGAAATCCAGGCAGTTCCTTAGGATTCAGAAACTATGAATTGCAGCTTTTTGTAGTGCAAGGTAAACTAATGTCTGTATTCTGTTACTGTTTTAGGGATGTGTAACTATCTGCTACACAGCTCCACTGAAGACAGTGTTCATCTCTGAATCGTTTGGCTACAAGGAACTTCGAAGCACAGCCCAGAAGCTGCTTGAACTCCTGTATGATTACGAGGTAGAGAACAGCCCAATCTTCTTCCATGTCTTCAGCAATGGAGGCTTCATGCTCTACCGCTACATGGTGGAGCTGTTGCAAAGCCATCAGCAGTTTAGCTCTCTGCATGTGGTGGGCTCAATCATGGACAGCGCACCAGGGAGCCAGAATGTCCGGGGTGCCCTCAGAGCTCTCAAAACCACGCTGGGACCAAAAGTCAATTTACTGCTACGCTGCTTTCTCTTAGCTCTGTTTGCTGTGACTGTGGTCCTGCTCAGGGTGGTCCTGTACCCAGTGACCAAACACTTCCATAAGAACCACTATGATGCCATGATGGAACGCCCAGCACCTTGGCCTCAGATGTATCTATATTCCAGGGAAGACCGGGTGATCAGGTACAGGGACATAGAGAAGATGGTGAAAGTGCTACAGGAGAAAGGACTGCGCGTGGAGAGCTTCGATTTTATCACACCGGCTCATGTAAGTCTGTTCAGAGACTGTCCAGAGGACTATTCTAACAGGTGCCGGACTTTCCTGGCTAGCTGCATGACTAGGTCTGAAGGGACCATAACCAGAAGGTGCTTGTGAAACTGACACAGCAAGCATATTATGTTTTAATGTACACTCTTTGACAGAAAAAAAAAATAGTTCACCAAGAAATAGTTGTTGGAATCAAACGAAACTTTATATGTATGAATGTAATTATTATATATGTAAGTTATCAAAGTAGTAGAGCGAAATAATACGTTTATTGGGGTTAAAACTGTACAGTTGAATGGAGGCTCAAGTTACCCTGTTAGGCTGTGTCTAGCCTAGATACAAGATGAGATGCGGGTGGGTATTAAGGGCAAACAGGTGTTCCACCTGGGCCTGTACATCCTGTACACTCGAAGATTGCTGAAGCTGGTACCCCAGATAGTTCCATAAAAACTCAATTGGCGATAAATCTGGCGACCGGGCAGGCCTGCAGTCTGGTGGAGACATTTCTGATAAAAACTTGCTGTGGGTGAGCATCATCCTGATGAAAATTCCAGCTGGAAGCCCTGCTTTGGGAGGCAACACATGTGGCTGCAGGATATCCTGAGTTGTTAGTGTCCCTCGTATCACTCTTGACTGACTGTCATATGCGATGGCTCCACAGAGCATCACACCAGCAGTTGGGGCAGTGTGTTGCTCCACAGCTATTGCAGGATTGAAGCGCCCACCACAAGGCAGATATGAGACGATACAGTTCCAGTCCATAGCAGTTCTGGTTTCTTGTTCATGACACCACTGCAAACGAAGGCTGGCTGTCAATGGCAGGACACCTAATGGGCGCCATGAGAACAAATATCTTTCTGCCAAGCACCTAGAAATGGTCTGGGCAGAGACCGGGGTGTGCAGTGAAGGTGCCACCTGTGTCTGGATGGTGGACAACGAAACTGTGGGAGCTGCTTGTGCTGTTTGGCAGATCAAACGATCCTCTCTACTAGTGATCTCTGCGGGCCGTATGGAGCTTGTTTGCTGTGTGTGCATGCCCTTATGGAACAACAGTTTATTAACTACTAGATCCGAACAACCTAAATGGTGAGCAGTTGGTTGAAACGACCATCCTGCTTCTCTCAGTCCAATGACGCACCTTCTCTCAAAGTCTGTCACTTTAGCAAAATGTCTTCTAGAGGATTCTTAAAGACATGCTTAGCAGTCAACAATCTCTCACCAAGAGGTACACTACCAAAGAGTAGCCTATGAAAGCCTTTTTATACGGCAGCGGGGGAAGCACTATTACGCCTTCTTGTGGCAAGACCCAGTGTTTAATCAGACCACAACTACAATAATTTCCATATCTGCCTGAGACGTGACTGCATGCCGAGTTTTGCAGCCATCCGACATTTCTACCTGGTGTGTAATTTTTTTTTGGCATTGAGTGTATTTTAAGTAATACAGAGTGCTGCATAAACCCCAGTGTTTGTTTAAATACTACTGATTGGTAGAAGCTCATATAAGATTAGATGCTCTTCTATAGCTTCATGTTCTGTGATAATACATAATTTAAGGTTATTTAAAACGTGAATTTCATTAACTGAGTTAATTTATTTGTGTGTTACATGCATTTAAGAAATAAAAACATAATTTGGTTTGATAATGATGGCTAAGTGGGATTAAAATAAAGAATCAAACTACTGGTATGGAATGGTCACTTTTTATTAGAGACACCATCTAGTTGTGCGTTGGATCTCCTTTGGTCTTCAGAACTGCATCAGTTTGTAATGGCATAGAGTCCCTTAGGTGTTAATCATTCTGCAGGAACATGCGGACAGGACAGCTTCTCATGGTGCAAATTAGATGGAGATACTGACATGCTGTGAACAACCTGTTGTACCTCGTCCCAGAGATGCTCAATAGGATTAAGATCTGGGGACTGTGAAGGCCAGGAAAGAAAGGAAAGCTTGGTGTCATGTTTCAGGAACCACTCCATAACTATATGACCCTTGTGTCATGGTGCATTGTTCTGCTGAAAGTGTCCTTCAACCATAGGGTAAACAGCTGCCGTGAAGGGATGATCAGCCACAATGCCAAGGTAAGCCCTACTGTTCAAACGTCCATTCACGGGTATCAATGGACCCAGATTGTGCCAGGAAAACCTTCCCCACATCATTACTCCACCTCCACCAACCTGAACTTCTGACACCTGACGGAAAGGGTTAGTCAATTCATGTTGCTTGCACTACATTCTGACCCTCTCATCAGCATGGTCCAACAGACTTTCTGTTCCCCTTAGACACCAATGTCACTTGGTGTCGCCGAGGAATTACTAGTTGTGCATTTGGACTTGTTAATTGTAGCACCAGCGTTGTATTCGGCTGCTACTTGCTTGACTGCATCGCCTGGTCCCACCACTCTCAACACCATTGTACGAGAAATCCTAACAAGGTTGGCAGTTTTTTTAAATACTGGCCCCGGCTAGTGTAGCACCGATGACCATGTCTTGTTTGAAGGCATACAGATTGCTTGATTTTCCCACGAAAAACTTGCTCACTTGATTTTATGCTGCACTCCAGGTCCAGGTGTCTATTGTCCATACAGGGAAGCTCCAAGGGGAGGTGACTCTTAAGTGACCACTCGGTGTACTTTGGACAGTCTGTCATGTGTATTAAAAATAAAGAATGGTTATTAACCATGGCTGTATAAAATAACAAATGTCACATGAAAACTTTGCTTGACTTTGAAGCAACATTTAGAAACATTTAGGTGTAGGGCACAAGGCAGGAACAAACCTAGACAAGGTGCCAATCCATCATGGGGTACACACACTTTGGGCGCATATGCTATGGACAATGTAGCATAATCAATTAACCTAAAGAATGTCTTTAGGCTGTGGGAGGAATCTGGAGCACCTGGGGTAAACCTACATGGAGGACCCAGATCCGTCTGGGATCAAGCCTTCTTCAAACCAGGACCTTCTTGCTGTGAGGAAACAGTGCTACCCACTGAGCCACTGTGTCACACTATGAGTTTGTTTTAAGGGTGCTTAAGTCGAAATCTACTCTCCAACTGTTCATCCCACTGCTGCCAAAAGTTTTAATGTAAGTGGGAATTGGAATATGATGGACAGATAACAGATGGACAGATGTACAAGTGTCACAGTAGTATAAGTTTCATGAGTTTCTTTGTGAGTTTTCAGCCACACCTTTAACGTTTGCTGGATTTTTCCAATTTAGCGTCTCAACACAACCTACTATCACAAATCAGGCCATTTTTAAAGCGATCTCAGATCACATTGTCGGTTCTTCCAGAAGTGTTAGGCCATAATATAATTGAAAGCAGGCCTTGGGAGATTATTCTCTGTGGTTAAGTATCCACACTGTTTTTCTGTAGCCAAGTTTTATTTTCTCAGGAAACAGGGAAGCATGACAGTTATTTGGTAATGGTTTGTACCATTTAGCCACCCACAAAAGTGTGTTTGGTGCTCTTGGATATGTTGTCTTGTCTTTTCACTTTTATACCGAACCAAAACAATAGTGAACACTTCCACTTTATTTGGTATTGCATATTGTAAACATGGCCGTTTGTGCCGACATTTCCTCTAGGCAGGTCAATTCAGCCTATGCCAGCGATCCTGTGATCAGCGATGCTTCAAATTGATCAGACAGATATTCCCATCAGATGTCTCAAACTGTCATATTTGACATTTTGGTGCGAGTCATTGGCATTTGTCTCTCCAGCAAGCTTGTCCTGCTACTTCATTGTCACATCATGTCACATCATTTAAAGGCACTGGTAGGGAAGAGAGAATGAGAAAGCCAGGAGTTCATAGATATGCGTAGACAGATGAACATCACTTATTGGAGGGCACAAGACATAGATTGGCTGATTGTCTGGGTGGACTAATAGCTCATGATGCTAATGTCTTCCAAGATCATTGAAGAATGAACCATCAACACAAAGTGGTTTTATGATTTACTAACTTCACAGTGGTTTCTCGGATAAGCCTTGCATGGCTGTTCAATTTTATTGGACAAAACATGTTGCCATCAAATGTGTATATAATTTTCTTTAGCACAAAATTGCTATTTATTTCACTTAAAACTAACTGTAAGTAATTGTGAGCCATTCCACCGAATGCAATTTCTGTTCCTGAGAGATTACACATATATATTATTAATCCATGTATAATTAACTGTAAGTAACATTTTATTATTAAGAAAGCTGTCCTACACAGTGACGCAATTGCAAATGTAAGGTATATAAATTTCAAACATTAATAAAAACTACACAGAAAATGGCATTTGTTAGCTCTTTCTGGCCTCTATTACACTATACAATGTCATTCAAAACCTTCAGAAATCTTGTTTTTTTGCATTGGTGTGTCACTCCATATCCCAGCTATAACTTAAATATTTTGTTTAGTAAGAAACCCATAATAATTTTCTTTAAAATGCATATTTTAGTCATGTAACCACGTTTTCACTCAGTCCTGTTACCCTAACATATTGCCACTGCTGAAAACTAGGGAACATACAGGTCACATGTTCAATAGGAAGCTGTATCATCTGGATTTTCTGAAGTTCATGGGAAGACCAAAAATAAACTCAGTGGGATTGCGGTAGCCTAGTGGTTAAGGTACTGGACTCCGGACCAGAAGGTCCAGGGTTCAAACCCCATCTCTACCAAGTTGCCACTGTAGGGTCCTTAACCCACAGTTGCTTGGATTGTAAGGTTGTATCAATTGTAAGTCGCTCTGGATAAGGGCGTCTGCTAAATGCTGTAAATGTAAATGTACCCTAATGCTGTTAGTGTGGATGTCGTGTGGTTACAGTTTATACATTTGCTAATTCTGTGCTGAAAACTAATTCCTATTACATTAACAGGACTGAGTATGGTAATGGGAGAAACGATGTAAAAATAAAATAAAGGTGCTTGAGATTGACCAGTACACATTATGAATAGTTCATGTGCGATTCAGTGTTGAAAACCTATAGAAAATGGAGTTTAATTTTTAAGTTACAACATGCAAATGGCACCCATACGCTATTTTGCATTAGTCCAGTAGAGGGCATCGTCTTCCACTTTCACAAAGTATCATGCGCTGTAGTGTCAGCTCATCAATTCCTTGTTGTAAGGTAAAACTCGGGAGGTTCTTACAGTAAAAAGCTGGCACTGTACCTTGTCATTCTCTGTATCAAAAAGAATGATGGTGTTACATTTATGACTGCAATGAACAGATGGGCTTCTGGCCTTCAAATAACCCCTATGCTAAACACTTTATTATTGGATCTCATTTATGAGGCGGGGCAGTGTAATCGACAGCACTCCAAGATGGTAATGCCTGGGGGAAAAAAGTGCCAAAATTGCTTTAAGAGTTAATGAAGTCTCACAGTGTAATGTAGGGAACTTCGGGTGGAAAGGGGTCATTAGGCTCCTCCATCCTCCTCGTCAGTGTAAAATGGCTCCTGTCATGATCCAAACATTAGCGGATGCTCATACAGTGAGTTGTCCGTGAGAATTATGATTGAAAGTAGTGACTTAGAAAGTAGTAGTTGTAACATAAGCTGAGCTCACAGTGTTTAAGTTGGGAGAGAAAGTCATTATGTCCCAGAAACCTGTTCTAAAATGCTTCATACTATTGTCTCCATGCTAAAAACTGTTTTGACATACAAAAATGTTATTTATTCAGTGTTACCAACTTTTATAGACTGGATCAATGTGAGATTTGTGAACTGGGCATAGATGGGAATCATTAATGATTACTGTGTATATATGGAGTGAAATTATTTAATAGATTTCAAAAGACTGAAAATGGCATTTCCCTTATACGCATTATTTTATGACACCATCATATTTACAAATGCGGAGTGAGAGTAGAAAAACGTTTTCTACCCACAATTGTAAGTACCTAAACTGTCCTAACTGCTATTGGAATGCCTAAGACTGGGATTGATAAGATATTAATGGATGGATAAGACAGTTTGACTTAAACAAAATGATATTTATTCAGAAAAGTACCTAATCCCCACTGTTAAGTATGATGGAGGATCTATGAGAAGTTGGAGCTGTTTATTCTCCGACTGCCTTGTAAAACCTTGATAGAATAAATGATACTATGGATTCTGAGAAGTAGCAGGAGAATGACTCTGCCAAGCAGCTACAACTGGTCCACACAGTGCTTCAAAACAGTTGTTCAAATCCCATTCAAAAATGTTTTGATGAACACAGACTCGAGCTTCTGGCGTATCCATCCCCGACCACTGGCATAAACCAGATTGAAAACCAGTAGGTTGGGCTAAAGGAGAGTGAGTCCACAAGGGGGAACAAATCTGCCGGATACGGGGAGATTCTGTATTGAGCACAGGCAATGGCTTCAAGACTGCATGGGAAGCCTGCCATTCTTTCAATTTAATTGAACTGGGGTAATGTAAATGTTTAGCAAGGGGTCTATACTATTAATTAATTTAGGTGGAGTTCAATATTTTAGTGAATCAAATAATGAAAAAGTTCATTGCAGTATGATGTTCGTTCGTTAAACTCGAACTCTCCGGCCAGGACAGCATATAAAATCTGATTGGAAGCCCCAGACATGGACCTAATAGAAGTAGCCAGTGCCTGTCTGGTAGTATATGGATTAAATGTGTATGCATTAAAAAGATAGGGCTAAAGACGCACACTTTTTGGACAAATGGCTTTGAACGCATAATTCTGAGCCATGCCCGAACACATGGGCTTCTCTGGTATAATGCAGTGCAGAGACAGGTGTGTTTCGTACGGAGAAAAACAAACAAACATCTCAGCATTTATTGGACATTGCTTTCTAATTTGTCCTGCCGTGAGGCGCAGCTGTTTATGAAGAGTGATCGATATTTCAAAGTCAATCGTGAATCAGGAACATGACTGACTTCTCAAACGTCAACATATCGACACCAATAACAATTTATTTACAATATTTACAGTGTACAAAGATGAAATTAGATGTGTTATTGTGTAAAATGGCTTTGGATTAGGCAATGAAGCTAAGCACAGCTGAACTGGAGGGATATACAATCCCTATGCTGTGGATATTCTGTGACTAACTGGTAAAATGAACTGATCATTTGTGAATATATGTTTTAAACTACCAGCTGTCACTGGTGCTGAGAAATGTTTCATTTGTCTGTATTCTCCTATCTCATCAGGCAGGAGAACGAGACGTCTTAGTGCTGTTGTGTTGTCAACAGGAGGTTAAATAAGGTACTAATTGCATGGGAGGCAGAAATTGTAAATTGTGTTTTTTTATGTCAATAAATTACTTGATAATGATTTTGGCAGCTCCTGTGGCTTGTAGGTAAGAGCCAGCTGTTGGAAACACCAGTTCCTGATAACCTGGGTTTGAAAGCTGGGCTTGTCCTATGAATATTAGGTGGTATGGATACAGAACGCTTGATGGACTGGCGCCTCATTTGGCTTGTACCTCTGCCTTGGCCTAGGGAATTCTGGGATAAGATCTGGAGTCCCCTACAACCCGACTAGGAAAAGTGGGGGGTAAAATGTGATGCAATTTAAAATGACTTCAGTTACAGGGTTAACAGGGTTAGCGTTCTCACATATTTTCCAGTGTGAGATTACGCTAATTTAGCACAAATACATCTTTATCAATCTTGGTATTTAATTTAATTTAGGCTACTTTTTCCACTAAATTCAGCAGTGACGTAGATTCTGATGCGTTGAGTGAGCTCACAGATCATGAAATGATTGAAAAACCCAAGTAGAGAGCATAAACAATGATTATTACAACACCAAACAGCACAAACAAAATACAATTATTTTTCATTTTACGTTTAAATGGTTACATTTTACACTCGCTGTTTTAACAGACAACACCTCAAATTTGAGCGCTACATTCTAAGAAATAATCTGTGTAATTAGAATGATCAATGATCATGAAAACTGGTCATGATTACAACATAAATTGAGAAATTACACATTGTTCATGACTGACCTGACTTTTGTAACATACTTAACACGTTAGTTGTAGTGTTTGGTTGTTTATGTTGACTCTTGTGCAATTCCACATCTGCGTCAATAGATGGCAGTGTCAGCCAGTCTTGGAATGCAAGTGGGCAACATAATGAAAGCAGCTATAATCACATAGGCTATAGAGATACTGATACAGATACAGAGGTCGGGTTTGCATGGAATAAACCCTACCCCGCAAATAGAGGCTTACCCAGTAACAGCAAAATCAAAGATTAATTGGTCTTCTATTCACTCCGTTGTGGGTCCAAATGCTGAAACTTTCCACACCTAGTGGATTACAAAAGCTGTTGATAGCAGGGGCGTCAACCGACCCACTTTACTGGGGCAGCTTGAGTGGTTACTGGTTTCCGTTAGAGTCAGTTTCTTTCGGTTTTTCTCTTGGATTAATCGACATCCGCAGATATTTAAAAGAAAGTCAGCCAAGGATTCTTATTGTTCTAATTTGTTCTGAATTTCTCATTCATAGCAGAGTAACGCCCACTTTAGCGTTAAATCATTCATTCATTCATTCATTCATTCACTTTCTTATCCGCTTATTTCTGGTCAGGGTCGCGGGAGAACCGGTGCCTAGCTAGTGGCATAAGGCGCCAATCCATCGTAGGGCACATACACTAACACACTCGGGGCACTTTAGAGACACCACTTAACCTAACACGCATGTCTTTGGACTGTGGAAGAGTACCAGGAGTAAACACACAGGGACAACTCCACCTGGGAACACTTCACGTGGGACTGAACCCAGGACCTTCTTGCTGTGATGCCACAATTTTAAATCATGCGCAGCTGCGACCCTACACTGATTGGCAAGCAGATGGGTACAGCTGTGTCCCTCCAAATTCTATGTATTCTCCCGTAAAACAAGTGGTCTAGAAACGTCCCTGGCTGATAAAAAGCTGGGCCAATGCTGCAAGCTAAATTTCTCTCTTATAATTTTGTCTCAGTACTGCACAGTATCAGATTATATACAGAAGATAAGTTCTGTTTTTTCCATTATAGATCCAGTTGCTTAAGATAAGAAAAGAAAGGTAGCCTACTGATTATATATAAATGTAAGCTTTTAAAGCCAAAGTACAGGTGTCTAAAACTTAAAAAGCACCTGCCTTCAAATGTACAAATGTTTTTTTTCATCTTGGATTTCATCACTGTCATCCTCCTGCACTTTTAGTTTAATGCCAAACCATACATATCAGTTTTACATGTCATGGGAAATGTGTTGTTGACATCTGCTTCCACACACATTGAAGGCTCGTGTCCAAGTCCTCTGATATTATATTGATGTATTTTGTCCCAAACAGGATAGGCAAATCTGGAAGGACTGCAAGGTATCTAGAACATCTAGGATTTCTCAGTTATTGACCCTATATCATGTACGATCTTTAGAAACCTCTCAAACACATGGAAGGATGGTGAGCCCATGGATGTGGTGACCCCCAACAGGAGCAGCCAAAAGGAGCAGCAGAAGAAGAAATGATTATTATTATTAGTATTAACCTTCTTCTTCTTCTTCTTCTTCTTCTTCTTCTTCTTAGAAGTAGCAGTAGTAATTTTGGGCGACACAGTGGTGCATGTCGGTAGGGCAGTTTAGTCACAGTTCCAGAGATCCTCAGTTCGATCCTGACCTCAGACTCCACTTGTGTGGAGTTTGCATGTTCTCCCCATGTTCAGATGGGTTTTCTTCCACAATCCAAAGGCATGAATTAGGTTAATTGGTTACTCTGGCCCAGTGTGGGAGGGGGCCAACATCAGGTGCTGACACACTGATTGGAATTTAATCTTGTGATGTCAACATAGAAAGCAGATGCTGCATTAACACAGGATAACCACTAGAAAAGACAGAGAGTAGTAGTAGCAATAGTATTGCTACTGCTATTACTATTATGATGATGACAATAATAATAATAATAGTTATTATTATTATTATTATTATTATTATTATTATTATTATTATTATTACCAGGGTGATTGTGTTGCACTGGTCCAAGTGAGCATGACAGGTAGATATGATTGGCTGTGTCTGAAGCAGGTTAGAATGGTTGAGGGATCTTCCCCTGGGGTTGCAATATAGACCCCTGCTGGCCCTGTGCTGGACTGGTGTCCCGAAAATATATACAGTGTGGGTTAGTAGTTAAGAGACAACTAGCAAAAACGATTCCTTCTATTTTGTACATTATCCTTGAATTTAATTGAATGCTTTTCATTCAAATTTAATGACCCAAATCATCTTTGAAACTTTGAAACAACTACATGAAGACCAAAGAAGAACAAGGAATGCTGACTGTCAGGGACCTGAACCCCATCAAACATTTATGGAACACTTGAGGACAAAGAAAGCCAAGCATTCAGTAGCATCACAAGATGCTCTTTGTGAAACACAGGCTAATGCTTTTAACACTACATGGGAAACCCAGCTTTCTCTACAATATCATTACAATGCAGCAACAAAATGTTCACCAAAGTGTCCGTATTATTTTTTAGTATTGATGGAATTCAGTATTTGAACAAATCAAAGTATTAAATATCTCACTTCAATAATGCATTGTTTAAAATCTATGGAGTGAGATCACTATCTTTAATATGCGAGTGCAAAATAATTTTAAATCGAGCAAGTCCGGCACAACAAGCGTGCAAAATCAAGAAAACCGAGCAGAAACAGCTACAGCGAGAGCTTCACTGTTCTCAGCTAGCGTTTCAGTTTTTTGCTCGCTTCTGAAATTTCTGCTTGGTTCGTAGATAAAACTGGAAATACATCAGCGATCAAGGCTTGGTAGATGATTTCAGGAGCTATCGATAATATAGAGATTAATATAAAATGCAGTGAAGAAGAAATTAAAAGTATTATTAAAGCTAAAATGAAGGATAAATGGCAAAGTCTATGGGGCACAGAAAAGACTGGAAGACAGTTTTATAATATTGAAAGTAAACTGGGAAATTAATTCAACAGAAGAACCATACCATGATGGCCAGCCAGTTCTCTGCACAGCTTCCAGAAATCGACTGAGATATACACATGATATCTACTGAGAATGCATACAGTTATTTCAGACATCAAATCACATGTACAGTAGGCCTGACAATTGGGAAGACTGTTCTAAATTTCTAAATTCAAAATGGAAACAGGTCTAAATGTGAATGTAATTCCACCACTGATTTGTTGAACATATTGGGGGGATAAAAACAAAATGCTGCATGTGCAAAGATTTGGGCACCAATTGATTCACTGTAGTTTCTGTTTCTGAGTTGCCAAGTACTGACTGACAGGGTGTCCAAATCTGCAGATGTCATATTTTATTTTGTTTTCTTCCAACATGTTAAATTCAGCAAATAAATACTGTGCATTTACATTTGTCGAAATATTCCATACTATTGTTTCATGTAGAGGTAAGTTCAAAGAAAATCAACAAACAATTGATAATGAGTGCCAAACTTTGGTATATGTCATGTAAGTTCAATCTAATTTGATTTTCCTCAAGATTAATCATTGAAATTATTCATGTCTGGCTTGAAAATTTTTGGGACGATGAAGAATTACGTGTTCTACAGTTTTTTGATTATTGCAGATTTCACAGTTGCCCTCAATATGTTTTTTCATTAAAACAGGGTGTTGTTTTCCAACTTTACTAATATTATAAAACTGTCTTCTAGTTTTGTGTCCTATAGATTTAGCCATTTATCCTTCATTTTAGCTTTAGTAATACTTTTAATTTCTTCCTTACTGAATTTTATATTAATCTTTATATTATCGATAGCTCCAGTAATCATCTTACCAAGCCTTGATCACTGACGTATTTCCATTTTTTATCTACAAACCAAACAGAAATTTCAGAAGCAAGCAAAAAGCTGAAATGCATGCTGAAAACAGTGAAGCGAACAAAACAGTAAAACGCGCTGCCGCGTTGGAAGTGTTCAGTTCTTGTTTCTGTGTTCTCGCTGTAGCTGTATCTCCTCGGTTTTCTTGATTTTGCGCACTCGCTGTGCCTGACTTGCTCGATCTAACATTATTTTGCACTGTCATATTAAAGATAGTGATCTCACACCGTAAAAATCTCATTTGAAAACACCTGAGCTAATAGACACTCACTGAAGCCTTTGTGTCTCTGGATATCTATGGCATGATTGTGTACTTGCTAAAAGTATAGGATGAAAGATCAGTGCTCATTGGACAAATGACCTATGTATGGCTGTGATGTTATGTAAAATGTTGTTGTATTAGGCACTACAGGGCTCCAGAAGTGATATAGGAAGCATACAGCTATTGGTTAGCCAGTGAAGCGTCATATGCGAACATTTGTGCTCTGCCTATTTTAAAATGGGGCGATATAAAAAAATTTAACTTTTTAAGAGAAATGTTATGCTGATGAAATGATTTGTAACAAAATACTTTGTATTAAATTCAAGAAATAAAACCAAGCAAACCCCAAAATAGAAGCATTTTCTCTAGTGGTCTCAGCCCTTTGGCCCCCACTGTGTATATATTATCATCACCTTTCTCAACTCATGGTTGCTTTAGAGGAAATCATATAGTTACAAACTGCAATACAAAACAATGTGTAAACCTGGCTGTTTTATGTTGTTTTATATTAAGCTACTCCATTTATTATTTACTGTAATGCCCTGTATGACAAGGCATCATGGCGCACAGCAGGCACTGTAGCTGCCTTATAGTTTTAGGATTCCAGGAGTTTGACTTTTCTCTGTGTTCATGGGGGTTTACTTCTTCCTGCCAAAGACATGTCATTAGTTGGAATACACTGTTAAGATATACTGTTAAGATATACTTAGATGTGTGTGCAAGCTGTCAGTGTGTAATGCCCTCTGACAGACTAGGTGTGTTCAGTCTATCCTGGTATAGACTCCAGACCAAGTATGGCCCTGCTGATGTTAAGTGATTGCTTACCATTATCTTAGACTAATTTATGCTGAGTATTCATGAATCATTCTAATTCATTTATTGAGAATAATGTCCGTGAGAAAGGAAGAAGTCTTAGTCCTGTAGAAATACTATTTGTAAATTTATTCCTGTTATACTGTAAATGCAATTGTTGCTATTGTTATAATTAGTATAGTCATTTCGGCCAACATGTCATATCAGGTCAAGTCATACAGGGTTGGCCAAAAGTATTAAGCACCTAGATTAGATATACCACTGTTTTAGCAATGGTGTAATGACAATATATTATTATTTCTCAGTCTCTGTATTAGAGCATAATCAGAAATATAGGGACTTTGTATGCAGTATTAAAAAACCCAGTGCATCAGAAAAACAGGTTATATAAGCTACAGTGGCAAGTTTTTAGTGTTATCAGTGTTACCTTACACTTGAGCAATAGCAGCAACTGGCAGCTTCATCATGTTTCTTCAACTCTTCTACAGTGAGAAGAAGCTTGGAATAATAGTAAAGCTCACAATGATTGGAAAGAAGATCAGTGGAAAAAGAATTATGTCGTCACAAATCCAAGTCTGAAATTTTGGAGTTCAGTTGTCAACGATATGTTTTATATGATCATTATACTATTTCTAAAACAACTCTAATGGTGGCCTAAGACTTTTGCACAGTACTGTACCACTGTCCAAGGTCAGACCTAAGCTGATGCAATTGCTTGTCTCTTCCTCTTCCAGGTTCTCTCTGGTATCATCTTTTGTTTTCCAGCCTTGAACTTTTGGTCTCAGGAAACAGCCGATTCACATTGGCCCTTTTTGTCCTTCTGTACTTGCGAAATTTGCTTACAGTAAGCCAGCTGGGGGCCGTTGTGGTCCTGTCATCCCTTTTCCTCTGCATCTGTTTTCGGCAGATCTGTTGTGTAATGGAGCTTCAAGTCACTTGTTCTTCCTCTAATGAGCAAAGCATCCCACTGAAACAGCCCAAGGCCGGCAGGCCCCCTTCGAATTCGGAATGAAAGAGGGCGAGAGGGACAGGGTCATCTCTGTCATCTCTGCTTTGACAAACTTCAAGCGCTCTGCCGATTGAAGAATTTAAACACTCCGAATAAGAGATAGAGTTTTTTTTTCAGTCCAACTAACCAATCACCCCCCACCCCTGCCTTCCATACCCCCTCCACTTCCAAACCAGAGAGGAAATGAGAGGGAAAGAAAGGCGAGAAGAGCGGCCCTCAGCATGAGCCATGGCTCTCAGAGTGTGGGGCGAACGAAGCCTTGTTCAAAGTGACTGCGCATCACAGAGTGACTTCAAGCAAGCACCTCTGGCTCCTCGCAAGCATCCAACCTGGCAAGCGCCAAGGCCTCTGCTAAAGCTCTGTCAAATTAGACTTACAAAACAAACCCTGTGACATCACAAATGCGGGCACACACACACACACACACACACACAGAGGCGCTGCTGATACCCAGACCGTGCAACAGAGCATGTGTACATGCATGACAAAGTGATGTATGTGCTATGGAAGAGTGAAAGCATCCATGGTACCTGCACATGCATGTGAGGATGGTATGACAGTTAAGGAACACACACAAATATATAATTTGGTTTGAAACAGACATGCCATGTGTGGGAATGTGTGTGTGTGTGGGTCAAGTTTACACATCATTGTGAGGGCCAAATGTACAAGGGAACATGATATCAGACAAGGAAAACTTTCTTTGTTTTACAAAAACTGAGACTTGCTTTTGAAACTCCAAAAGAGGCAAAGATTGCTTTTGTTTACTGGGGTTGATGTTAGAGTTAGGTGTGGCATTAATTAGCTACAGTAATGTATGTCAGTGGAACGTCCCCACAAGGACAGAAAGACAAATGTGTGTGTGTGTGTGTATGTGTTTGTGCTTAATATGACAGTTGGGGGCGAGGCGCATATAGGGTGCAGGGAGCGAATGCCTGTCTAATGAAGGGGAGAGGAGTAGTCTTGTATGACAGGCCTCTGGAGAGAGGGACTCACAAAAGAGATGCAGACGAAAGCAGCGGGGCTTTTGATTCTGCCGTGCGCCTTGACATTCCCACTTCCCTTATTCTCCGGCAGAAAGCAAATCCCTTGGTTATTTGTTCTGTAGAACATGGACAATTGTTCTAACATAAAAAATGAACATAGAGAATATTATACTTACAGAAACGAGCTTGAGTTGCACTTTGATCTATTATGATGCTTGGGGCATTTTTAATATTTTGAGTTTCAGCTGCTGGATATCATCTGATTATCACAATGATCACACACACAGTGAAAAGAAATTAGTCTGTTGCTTCCAGGCTTGGATGGACACACTGATGGCACGAGTCAGTTTTCTTTCCGCTTTTTTCCTGAACTTGTGTCACCACACCAAACCTTAACATCTACCTAGCTCCACTGCAAGCTATTAAAAGAATGGCTTAGTGAACAATTAAATGAACACAATTCTCCCCTTACCCCAAATGTAAACAAGTGTCTGTCAAGACATGCTTGGTGCCCAGTATTGTCTTTTTTAGCTATACACCTAAGCTAAGAAACTAATAAGAAACCACCATAGGAAAAGGAAATTACAAAAGAGATCTCCATAATATATTCTTAGTTTATCGTAGAACAGTGAGATCCAATGGAAAGAAAAAAATGGACTTTTACTTAAGTCCTATAACCTGGCAACCTCTGTGTGGACGATGAAGATGTATGGCAAAGACTGGTGCCTTCACACCTCATACATCAATGGAAAAAATGTATAGTAAGTCACAACAGAGATCTTTATCTCCATAGTTTCTTTTAGACCACAACAAAAATGAGCAAGAAAATAGAAAGAAAATGAAACTTTTACTCAAGTTGTCTGTCTTTCAGGTTTTCCTCACAAGCAAAACAGTCTCCATTAATCCCATACGTGTCTCCCCTTGAGTTCCAGCAGAGATCTCAATAGACATTCACACTGTGCTCAGATCTGGCTTTGTTCTCTTTATTCTGAACTTTATTCTCGTGTTTATCTTCTGCTGAGAAAAAATGTTTCATCCAAAGTAACGTTGTCTGTGATTTACTGTGGAATACCTTTATAATAAAAAGAGATGTTATCCCACTATTTTTCTGGCACTATGTGTTTTCAGTCTAAAACCTTTTCCAATTTAGAATTGGAATAAATGCCCATTACTGCGCTTGTTCATATTTTACATTTATCATAAATACATAAATGTACATTTATACGTATTGAAGCTTAGAGAGCTTTACTAACACAATTTATTCACCTTGATCTTGATCTTTCTCAGATGTAATAACAGTTGCTAGAAAGAGCAGATCTTGAGAACCTGAGATTGAACCTGAACTTGCAACAATAAACTCAGTTTTGGCTCCATTTATATCAAATGTTTTTTATAGCTCCTTTTTGTCTTTATCTATTTCTCCTAAGGAATTTTAGTGACAAAAATAAGTGACAATTATTTGTAACAATGATACAAAAATTAAACAAATATGAGAATCACCATTAGGCCTAAATCTTCTGAAGTATGAAAGAGCAACCACTGGGCACTAAACTTTTCCTATGGACAAAACATTATTGTAAATATATTTCCTTCTGTTTTTCATAATCCAGCTGGAATTGTTGTTTTTACTTGCTATTTAGTAATGTAATGTGCAAGAAACCAGACAGAACTGTAATGGAAACTGGAAGTCTGGGTTGTGAAAAAGTAGATAGACTTTGACATTTATTCATCCAAGGCCCATTTAAAAAAGGTGATGTTAAGCGAAGTTATTGATGTCTGTTGTAAATAAAACAGACCTTTGCTTGAGTACATTTGTAGGTTCACTATCATAATAATCTTCTTTGTGTCCTTAAGAGGATGAGAGTGTGTTTAACTTTGGTCCCATTAGTAAAAATCGTATGATTTATGCAGTCGCTGCTAGACTAATACCTTTAGAATTTTGCCCAGAAGCCGATTCATCTTTAAGACTGATGAGAGGAGGTTGCTCTCTATGCAAAACGCATTAGGCCCAAATGAGGAGTCTATTACTCAAATCTGGCTGATAATTCGTTAGTCAAAGCTCACTAACTAAGCAGATTTAGATATGTCATTGGGATGATGATGAGGGGCCCCACCTCTCCAGAGTGTTACACCATCGTGGCTTTGGAGAGTCCGCTCTCTAACCATCATTTCCACAAGATATACATCACTTATCTGCATATCCTCTCACAAGCTGGCCACACGCACACACTTAAACAGAACACAGGAATGCACCGGGGACTCATAACAGAGCTGTTTGTAGGAGCATGACCTATTCATCATAGGTAATTAACACATAAGGCTTTTATCTTTCCCACTGAACAAGCTGCTTTCCCCTTGCCGGAGTGCAACAGGGACTGAATACGGGCTGATACGAGGAGAGATGAGTAGTGAGCACAGGAAAGCTTAGGAAATAAGGGATAAAATGCAGAAAACAGATAAACGAGTAGGCTACACAGTGCTGTGCTTTGTAAGAAAATGTTTAGGAACAAAATTCAATGCAATTTACTGTATTTACTACATTATATACACTCACTGATCACTTTATTAGGTACACCTCCTTGTTTCTACACGCTTTTGTCCATTTTATCAGTTCCACTTACCATATAGAAGCACTTTGTAGTTCTACAATTACAGACTGTAGTCCATGTTTCTCTACATACTTTGTTAAACCCTTTTACTCTGATCTCTAATGATCAGGACCCTCACAGGACCATCACAGATCAGGTACTATTTGGGTGGTGGACCATTCTCAGCACTGCAGTGACACTGATGTGGTGTTGGTGTGTTAGTGTGTGCTGTGCTGGTATGAGTGGAACAGACACAGCAGTGCTTCTGGAGTTCACTGTGTTCACTCTATTAGAAACACCTACCATATTGCTCTACCTTGTAGATGTAGTCAGAGACAGTAGTTCATCTGTTGCTGCACAGTTTGTGTTAGTCACCCTCTAATCCTTCATCAATGCTCACAGGACTGTGGTGGCCTAGTGGTTAAAGTACTGGACTCTGGACCAGAAGGTCCAGGGTTCAAATCCCACCTCAACCAAAGCTGCCACTGTTGGGTCCTGAGCAAGACCCTTAACCCACAATTGCTTGGATTGTAAGACTGTACCAATTGTAAGTCGCTCTGGATAAGGGCGTCTGCTAAGTGCTGTAAATGTAAATGTAATGATGCTGCCTACAGGATGCTGGTGGATGGACATTTTTGGGTGGGGAATATTGTGGTGGTGGCATTTTCAGGCCAGCAATGACACTGACAATGGGCCAGACACTGCAGCAGCCCTGCTGTGTCTGGCCCATTAATGCCAATACAGCACAACTAACACACCACCAATACACTGTTACTGCAGTGTTGAGAATGATCCACCACCAAAACAGTACCTGAACTGTGGTGGTCAAGTGGGAGATTGACCATTAGAGAACATTAAAGAATAGAGTATGTAGAGAAACAGATGGACTACAGTCTGTAATTGTAGAACTACAAATTGCACCTGTATGGTGAGTGGAATTGATAAAATGGACAATGAGTGCAGAAACAAGAAGGTGAAGCTAATAAAGTGATCATTGAGTTTCTAACTATACTGCTTCAGTAATACCTGAGTGTATGGACTCTGAAAAGCTGGACAATAGGTTTCTCTCTTGGCATTAGCTCCTATCGATTTCCGTGGTATTTGTTCACTGAAGCATTGTGTGCTATGAAGAACAGGTCTTGTGTGTTGTCTTTTGTTCATGGTTCTTCCATACAACATGAGGAGCCAAGGAGTCACCCTAATCGCCAAAAAACAGAAATATATACAAATAGGCCTAAACTTTTAGTGATATTTCATTAATTAATTCATTTCATTCACTTTCTTATCTGCTTAATCCTGAGCAGAGTCGAGGACAACCGGTGCCTAGCCGACGGCAGAGGGCGCAAAGCAGGAACAACTTTACAGGAACAACTGGGACTGTGGTAGCCTAGCGGGTAAGGTTCTAGACTATGGACCAGAAGGTTCAGGGTTCAAATCCCATCTCTGCCAAGCTGCCACTGTTGGGTCCTTGAGCAAGGCCCTTAATCCACAATTGCTTGGATTGTAAGTCGCTCTGGATAAGGGTGTCTGCTAAAATGCTGTAAATGTAAATGTAAACTTTAGACAGGGCGCCAATCCATCGTAGGGCACTATGGGCACTTTACATTTACATTTACAGAATTTAGCAGATGCCCTTATCCAGAGCGACTTACAATTGATACAGTCTTACAATCCAAGCAATTGTGGGTTAAGGGCCTTGCTCAAGGTGGGATTTGAACCCAGGACCTTCTGGTCCATAGTCCACTACCTTACCCGCTAGGCCACCACAGTCCACACGTCATGCGTGTCTTTGGACTGTGGGAGGAAACCAGACCACTCATGGAGTAAACCCAAGCGGACACCAGGAGAACATGCAGACTCCACACAGAAAGGACCCAGACCACCCTACCTGTAGGTTGAACCCCAGAGCTTCTCACTCTGAGACGACAGTCCCACCAAGCTATCATGCCGCCCCTTTATTGCAATTCTAAAATTAATTAGTGTAATAAAATGTATGTAGAAGCCAAAATGTGATGACTGCTCCTAACTTTGAATGCCTTTCAATGGGGAAACATGCTTTCACACCAGCATAATGGATTTTAACCTGTTTGACCTGTTTGAAGAGAAGCCAGATACACCCCGGTTATGTATGGGAAAAATGTACAATTAAACCCCATTAAAAATGTAGCCTATTAAGATTTGGCGTTAGTTATCCCACACACCATAGTTTTGAATGCACAAAGGAAATGTGAAGTTCAGATACCGAGAGAATCTCTATGCCATGAGGTAATGAGCAACTTCTTGGCAAGATATGCTGACTCATTAAGAAACGGCAGAAGCACACTTCATCTTTAGAATGAAGATGACATGCGGTCAGATCAATTTGGCACCGATCCTTAGTGAGCAGTTTTCTGTCAGATTGGTCATTTCAATAACTTACCACTAATCTTTTTTCATTTAAGTGAACAATGTTTTATTACGTTCATTGCTACTTGCAAAATTAATTGTAATTGAAAGTACTTTACCACTATGTTGCCAAATACTTCCATTTTCATAGCAGATACTTAAATATTTAAGTTGAATTAGATTGATCAAAGCTGGGCTTTTTATACTCTGTCCAATTTATGTACGTGTACTAATTTATAGTTACATTAGTTATTAATATACATTAGGCAACCAAGCTTTCACAAGGTTTCTAAGTGGCATCTCTTAGATAGGGCATCAGTAAGGAGACATTGTCATTACACTACATTAGGGCTAGATGAATTCAGGATTGCTCACTTTAGTGCTTTCTACATTCTCATCTTGATTTCAGCCTTCAGAAATGAGTTAGATGTTATTCTCTCACTTTGTGAAATTTGGTCCATATCACTCATCTAGCTTGTTATCTGTCCCATTGAACAGATTTTTCAATCTATTTAATTGCAATGGTTTTTGCTTAATTTATTGTGAACTCATGGGAACATGAATCCTACTGAACTCCTCTAAGAGCACAGATGGTATTCCATTTGCATGCAATTCGCTTATGTTCATCAAATGTATATGTTGTACAGTACACTTTATGGCTAAAAGTTTGTAGACATTCTATGCTTGGTGATCCAAAGTTTTTGAATTAATTAGTTAGATGTGATGTCTACAAGGTTTTGACCATGTACTGTAGTGTACCTTTCTACAGGACAAACTATACTATGTGCAGTTATCATTCCATATATTTGCTATTTAATACAATGTACAGGGTGGGCCATTTATATGGATACACCTAAATAAAATGGGAATGGTTGGTGTTATCAACTTCCTGTTTGTGGCATATTAGTATATGGGAGGAGGGAATCTTTTCAAGATGGGTGTTGACCATGGTGGCCATTTTGAAGTCGGCCATTTTGGATCCAACTTTATTATTTCCAATGGGAAGTGGGTCATGTAACACATCAAACCTACTGAGAATTTCACAAGAAAAACAATGGTGTGCTTGGTTTTAACGGAACTTTATTCTTTGATGAGTTATTTACAAGTTTTGACCACATATAAAATGTGTTCAAAGTGCTGCCCATTGTGTTGAATTGGAGTATCAACAAACAATAGCATATACACTATATATAAAAAAAAATATATATATATATATATATTTATATATATATATATATATATTATTTCAATTGTTGGATTGGAGTATATATATATATATATATATATATATATATATATATATATATATATATATATGGAGTATATATAATTTCAATTGTGTTGGTCCTGAACAGTGACAGACACTACTTTATCAATTATGGCAAATGCTTGCAAATTGTCACAAAATACCTTCTGGTAGAAAAAGGAACACTTCATCTTTCAGTACTGACTGTACTAGAGGTACTAGAGCACACTGTGGAGTTGGCTAATGTGCCACTTGAGCTTGGAGACCCAACGCTGAACACTGTTGAAGCTCAGTGCCATCCTAGTGCTTTGGAGGTGCTATCTCCATTATAACAGATCAATTTTCTACATACATTGGTACTGAATTCAGTTGTTTGCTTGGTACTCAGCGCACTTGCTTAAACTTGAGTCGAGCCATGCAATTAGTATCAGCCAAAACTCGATTCAGCATTCATGATTCACGATTCGTGATTCTTGATTCATGATTCACTACACAGTGATTCAGATTCACAACAGCCACATCATCGTGGTTTTCTCTATTTTTACATCTACAGTACTGTATTCTTAGTGCAAATAAATCTCCATGGGTCCTGAAAAGGTTAGGTTCTAAGAGCCAAACAAAGGAAATCAGGAACTGAATCCTCCAGAACACAGTGTGCAGTTAGCTTAGTAGCTATGCTAGTGCCTTGAATTCACCAATGGAGTAAGTGTTTTTGCTTTTACTTTTCACTTTCAATCCAATACTCACTAAATTACACGAGATTTTTCAACACATTATTATAAAATAAGCTTTGCGTTAATGATTTTGGCCAACTGTGGGTTAATATAAATATTAATGTATAATAGACTGCTATGATAGAATATGTTAAACTCATTGGTTCATGATGCATATAACTTAGGATGAGTTTATCGGAATGTATCCCCATCATAAATCAGGGAGCACCTGTACAATACAACTCCATTAATGCGTATAATGCGTATAGTGTGGATTTTCTGGGGGTCTGGAACAGATTCGTTCAATTTACATTATTCCTTATGGGAAAAATTTGCTCGGTACTCGTCGTTTTTGGTTCTCGACAAGCCTTCTGCAACTATATAACGACGAGAACCGGAGGTACCACTGTATGTTCCACTAGGCTATGCCTTTTTGTTTTGCACACAATGTGGAGCCACACCTTTTAATCTAAGACTATCTTCTGCTTATGCTATAGTGGAGCCTATCAAATCACATCTAAGCTATGACGTGGTTACACAGCTGTTGCAGAAGTGTGTGATACACCTTTTACAAAGATAGATTACATGTTGGGAGATGTGGTTTGTGTAAGGTGTTGCTAAAGTAACATTTTAGGGCAGTGTGCATGAGTACCGACAAACATATAGCAATGTTGTTTTGAGACTCAAGCGAAAGACAGGCCTAAGATATGCCCACTTGTTTTCCTTTTAATTTCTGGGCTGTAACAGTGAAACAAAACTACCAGTCTATATTGGAACTGTAATTCTTCAAGGCAGGCAGAAGAATACACCAGAGTGGAAGCTGACTTGAATCATGTACGAATGAAAATTGTATTTGTAAGAACCAACAAGCAGAGTCAAAATGTTATTTTATATATCAGTTATTTGTTAATTTTTTTCAAAGTAAAAACCTGCATAAACACCCTTTAAATTTGGTGATTTCATATTTTCTTCAGGGGGTTGCTATCTCATACAATTGGAAGCAACTGACCTGTACAAGTCCCTACGTTTGAAGTGGATGTTTTGTACATTTGGACTGTGGCCCATGCATGGCCCTGAATTAAAGGGATTAATTAAACATAGACATCTAGTCAGTGTTTAAACTTTTAAAAACAGATTGTAGATGCTATGACCGTGACTGCCATTGGGACTTGAATACACGGAGAGGTGCACTTCAGTTCACCCTCTTCTCCCTCTATAAATTGCCACCTTTAGCAGCTAACAGTCGCGTTAGCACACAACAAGATCACCTCAGCTGACAAAAGTTAATTTGCACTAATGATACTTTATTCCTCCCATTACATTAAATCATCTTGTGCTGTGCACTCCCATCCCCTGTGCAATGTCATTTAAACAATAGAAACCTTCAGCTGCTGATTTTATGCAGTATTTACCTGACCCCTGCAAAATAGGAAGTGTTCACCCCATTAAACCTGTTTCAACTGGCCATTTCAAATATTGCAGCTATGTTTAAACACTGATAATATTCTTCACATGCTACTCTTTATGGTCTTACAATGTCATGTACTTGGCACTGTTTCTAAATATTTCTGCCATCTAGTTTCTCATATAATAATTGTGAAATATTGTGTGTACTATAGTTACCTGTTCTGTATTTTATATTTATTTATTTTAAACCAGTTGTATTTTTACCAATATTGTAGTTTTGATAATTGATCCGGTAGGTCACATTTCAGTCTTCATTATTTTTAACCTAATCACTGTCTACATTGTGTTTGAGTGTGTCCAACTAACAGAAATTGTTACACACTTCCCTGTAATAAATAAACAATGGAAAACCAATTGACTAGAACTCATTTATAATGAAAGCCAAAGGGCAGTCATTGAGTTTTGTCAATTAACATTTAAATTACGCAACTCCATAATTATTCAATCTGTCAACAGTTTCACACTAACAAAAAATATCTTTTAAAAATGTGCAATTATCCATCTTTCATGTACTGGAACAATTATTATTTTTATATATTATTAATAATAATAATGACAATAATTCTGAGAACTTACATTTTACCTATTTTATTGTATTCATACATGATGTGAATGAGGCCTGTTTATGTTGCTGGAATTGTTATATGCAAATATACACTCATGGATCAATTTATTAGGTACATCTCCTTGTTTGTACACGCATTATCCATTTTATCAGTTCCACTTACCATATAGATGCACCATATAGAACATGTAATCCCTTGATCAGAGTTAATGGTAAGCCAGTGCCTAGCCAGCAGCACAGGGTGCAGGGTGGGAACAACCCTAGACAGGACGCCAATCCATCATAGGGCACAGACACTCATACACACTCAGAGCACTTTAGAAACACCAGTTTAATCTAATACACGTCGTGGGAGGAGATTGGAGCACCTGGAATAAACCCACATGGACACTGGGAGGACATGCAAACTCCACACAGGTGGAGTCAGAGGTCGGGATCTGGATCAGGGATGCTGGAGCCGTGGGGCGACCATGCAAACCGCTGCACCACCATGCCACCCCAAAATGTATTCAGTATATATCAAAATTCACTCCACATCAATATTCATTCAATATATATTAGTGTTCATTCCATATATCGGAGCGGCATGGTGACTGTGTGTAGCACTGTTGCCCCACAGCTGGGTTTGATGCCAGGTGGAGCGGTCTGGGTCTGGTATGGGTCTTTTCTGTGTGGAGTTTGCATGTCCTCACTGTGTCCATGTGAGTTTACTCCAGGTGCTCCAATGTCCTCCCACAGTCCAAAGACATGCCTTAGGTTAACTGATTATGCTAAAAGTGGCCCCAAGTGTGGGAGTGTGTGTATGAGTGTGTGAGTGTATGTGCCCTACGATGGATTGGCGCCCTGTGCTTCCGGCTAGGCACTGGCACGCCAGCAGTCAATGGATTACATATATATCACTGTTCATTCTATATCTATCAGTGTTCATTCAATATATATCAACATTCATTCAATATATAGCAATGTTAATTCCATATATAAATGAGACTTGCATATTGACATAAATGGAATTATGTGGAATGAACTTTGAAATATATGGAATGAACATTGATATATACTATATATCGCTACACAGCTCCAGCATCCCTGGTTTGATCCCGACCTCTGACTCCACCTGTGTGGAGTTTGCATGTCCTTCAAGTGTCCATGTGGGTTTACTCCAGGTGCTTCGGTTTCCTCCCATGACATGTATTAGATAAAACTGGTGTTTCTAAAGTGCCCTGAGTATGTGTATGAGTGTCTGTGCCCTACAATGGATTGGCGTCCTGTCTAGGATTGTTCCCACCCTGCACCCTAGGCACTGGTTTTCCCTCGATTCTGACCAAGGATTAAGCGAATAAGAAAATGACTGAATGAATGAACTTTGACATCTTCATTCCATGTATATCAATGTTCATTCAATACATTTCAACATTAATTCTATATATAGTGCTCAGAAAAAGTAAAAGAACACTTTACACACACAGTCAAATGGTATCAATTCCTTCATCTTCCAGGAACTGCCTGCATACTCTCACCACATGAGGCCAGGCATTATCGTGCACCAGGAGGAACACAGGACCCACTGCACCAGCGTAGGGCAATGAATTTCATCCCTATACCTAATAGCAGTCAGGGTGCCGTTATGAAGCCTGTAGAGGTCTGTGTGTCCTTCCAGGGATATGCCTCCCTAGACCATCACTGAACCACCACCAAACCAGTCATGCTGAGTGATGTTGCAGGTGACATAACATTCTCCACGGTGTCTCCAGACCCTGTCACTTCTGTCACGTGCTTAGGTGAAACCTGCTTTCATCTGTGAACAGCACAGGGCGCCAGTGGTAGATCTGCCTATTATGGTGTTCTATGGCAAATGCCAATCGAGCTCTATGGTGCTGGGCAGTGAACACAGGACCCATTACAGGACGTCGAGCCCTCAGGTCACCCTCATGAAACCCGTTTGTGATTGTTTGGCCAGACACATTCACACCAGTGGCCTGCTGGAGGTCATTTTGTAGGGCTCTGGCAGTGCTCATTCTGTTCCTCCTTGCACAAAGGAGCAGATACAGGTCCTGCTGAGGGGTTAAGAACCGTCTACCGCCTTGTCCAGCTCTCCTAGAGTAACTGCCTGTTTCCTGGAATCTCTTCCATACTCTTAAGACTGTGCTGGGAGACACAGCAAACCTTCTGGCAATGGCATATATTGATGTGCCGTCCTGCAGGAGTTGGACCACCTGTGCAACCTCTGTAGGGTCCAGGTATCACACCATGGTACTAGTAGTGACGCTGACCCTAGCCAACTGCAAAACTAGTGAAAACTCGGCCAGAAAAGATGAAGGGAGGGACAAATGTCAGTAGCCTCCACCTATTAAACCATTCCTGTTTTGGGGATCGTCTCATTGTTGCTCCTCTAGTGCACATGTTGTTAATTTCATTAACACCAAAGCAGCTGAAACTGATTAACAACCCCCCTGCTACTTAACTGACCAGATCAATATACCAGAAGTTGAATTCAGTTGATGCTATACTCTGATTAAAAAGTGTAATGTTTTTGAGCAGTGTACTGTATTCATTTATGAAGTACTGTGCACACAGAACATTTTCAATATTCAACCATGATCCTGGGAGCAATGCATTTCATGCTGCTGCTTTTGAGATGACAATAAAAATAGACTTCACTTACTTGGCTTTTCATTCCTTCATCAGCAACATTTCCTCACTTGCCAAAACCAATCTTCTAAATGTGGAAGAAAACACTCAAACAGCAAACTGTTTCAGACTGTTTAGAAACCAGTGTGCCCTGCAGCTCTGCTGCACGCTCACCACAGTGCCTTTGGAGAGGTCTAGGATAATACCACTGAGAAATGGGGTCAGGTAACCCCAGAGGTGCAGGTTGGAACCCATATTTAACTGTTATGCTCTTTATTACTACACAGCTGCTGTTCTAGTCCTGATCGCACAAAATGCTGGGGAGCCTATGTGTAACTGGTTTAGCCTAAGGAGTGAAAAACTACTCCAAGATGAGAAGAAACTCACACAATAATCACTTTAATGCTAATTTGTTGCGCTTTCCTTGTTGTAAATGATCCCAGGCTTGGGTTTCCTGTTTAATTACATTTAGTATAAGAAATCTATGAGGCTATGAGAAAAACAAGGGGTTCCGCCTGTAGTTTTACAGCTATTTTAGTTCATCGTTCCACTGTTTTCTCCAAATGAAAACAATTAGCTTCAAACAAATATTAAACTCATAAAGTAAAACCATTGCAGAGTCTTTTTAGGCTAGCTGCTTACTTATGATTTATGGTGCCTTAATCTACTGCACATAATGTACACTCCATATTCAGAGATATTTTTGGTTTAAAGCACTACATTAATTAAAATTAAGTGCTGGAATATGCATATTAAGGATACAGGAAATATAGTACCAAAACACACTGTTTATCCTGTTGTGACATGAAGGTGAAGTGTAACTTAAATGTGTTTTGGGTTTTGCTTTGCTAGATTTTTACTAAACAGGGATTTTTAATTACAGGTATGCATCGTTTTAACATCCATTTGATCAATGGTTGTTTGCTTTAACAGCCGAGGTCTTAACAATTATAATAAATTATACTAGGAAACACAAATCTTTCTTTCCACTCCGGACGTAGCAGCCATACCCAGATTCAAAATGGCAAAAACACTGTACAGTGCTGCCCAGTGTATGTTACAGTATCAAGTACTGTACGGACCACATTCACTCGGTGAGTCTCGATTTCATCTGGCTGATCTTCCTTGTTGGTTTACATCAAACAGAAGTATCAGTCATTTCAATCATTCAATTTCATTGGTATGTCTGACTCATTTACGTATTGTTTGCACACTGTTTTCTACTGAAAATGCACTTTATATCTACACTTTATACAGTGGTGCTTGAAAGTTTGTGATCCCTGTAGAATTTTCTATATTTCTCCATAAATATGACCTAAAACATCATCAGATTTTCACACAATCCTAAAAGTAGATAAAGAGAACCAAGTTAAACAAATGAGACAAACATATTATTCTTAGACATTTATTTATTGAGGAAAATGATCCAATATTACATATTAGTGAGTGGCAAAAGTATGTGAATTTTTGCTTTCAGTATCTGGCATCTATCAATAACTGCAAATAAACGTTTCCTGTAACTGTTGATCAGTCCTGCACACCGGCTTGGAGGAATTTTAGCCCATTCCTCCGTACAGAACAGCTTCAGCTCTGGGATGT
>JAJAGP010005686.1:0-30063 GCA_025084515.1 Ancistrus triradiatus | reverse complement strand
CCCTACGACTCACTATACTTCCAGTTAAACACATTAAATGAACAGTTGCAGCATAACACTCAAGCACACACACAAACCTCAAATCAAACATTCTGCTATGTCAGTGTCTCAGCAGAACCTGTAGTGATCAAAGAGGTACAGCATATTTAATTCATGGCACCTGAAGCACAGTAACCCTCAGCGCGCTCAGCTTTTAATCAACGACGCACCACATTCGCCATCATTAAGGCTGCTGAGCGTTTGCAAAACAGCACTACACACAAGCGCTTACTATGCAAAGCGTAGTAAGGGGCGTCTCTATATAAAAAAATACATATATACATGTATTCCCCTCACCCACAAAAATGCATCAACAGTACTGTGCAAAAGTCTTAGGCCACCATTAGAGTTGTGGTTTCAGCAATGGCATAACGACCATACACAACATACTGTCGATGCCTGTACCTAAAAGTTTCGAACTTGGGATCGTCACTCCATAATACTCAGACCACACTGATGTATATTTAAGTTATTTCAATATTTTATTCATTTACATTATTTTATTATATATGCTATAGTTTTAGGTTCTCCATTTTATCCTAACATTACAGTATCTCTAACTGATTAGTCTACATATTATCTCAATTTTTAAAATATGTTCTCTATTAGTATTTACATAGCTTCTGTTTATTTAAGCTATTACAACAAAGTTATTAATATGATAATTTACCTTAATTCTTAAATATATCATACAAGCCACCCAAGGAGGATGGGTCCCCTTTTTGCATCTTGGTCCTCCCAAGGTTTCTTATAACGTTTAGGGACTTTTTCCTCGCCACTGTCGCCCTCGGCTTGTTCATTTAGGGACTGGGCCTAGATATTAGGAGACAATCCAAAACTGAAAAGCTGCATTGAGACAATGCAAAAGCACTGTAGAAATAAATCCGACTTTGATCGACTTCAATCCTCTTTTCCACTGATCTTTAGTCCAATCTTTGAGATTTTCACCCGGTTTCCTTTCTGAAAAAGTCGTTTCCTGGCTGCTACCCTTCCAAAAAGCATTCCTGATCAAGCTACTTCGAGCTGTAGAAGAGTCAGCTTGGCATTCCGATGAAGCTGCCAGATGCTGCTATTGCTCAAGTGTAAGGGGAGGTCACACTGTGCCACTGTAGCCTATAGAAGCAGTTCTGTGACATAGAAGTTGTTTCTTTTCAGTTTTTTTTAATACTGCATACAAATTTCCTATATTTCCTTGTATCCAATAAACAGACTGAGAATGAATTATATAAGGTCTTTATACCATTGCCAAACAATGGTATAGCTGATCTAATGGTGGTCTAAGACTTTTGCACAGTACTGTAGATACCTGTACTTTCACAACATCAATAAGGTCAGGCCTCTGTGACGGAACCTCAACGCAATAAAGTCCAAGCATAAGCTAAATGCAGATGTTGGATTAACGTATTCATCCTGTCTGCTCATCCATCTTGCAAATCCACTTTAATTTCTAGAAGCCAGTGTTCAATTTTCTCTGCCCCTCATCTCTTTCAAAGGCTAATCCAAAGACTTTATTTTCAAGCTCCGTTCGTCTGGCTGATTGAGTGCAACTAGTGCATGCGCAGTGGAAACCCGGTCAATTTGCTAAGCTTTTAAGAGCAACTACTGCACAACTTAATGATGTAATGGCTTAAATCTGGTCAGTATGAGAAAGCTTTTAAGTACCGTACTGTGCAAAAGTCTTAGGACACCATTGTACTTGTTGATTTAGCAATGATATAATGACCATATGTAACGTTGTCGACAGGAGCCAAAAATCTCAAACTTGGACTGGTCACTCCGTAATACTCTTCTCCACTGACCTTAAATCTGCAAAAAAAGTGTAAGGGGAGGTCACACTACAGTGCACCACACAGTTTTTCCTGTAATTTCTGGTGGTATTCTAACACACAGACTGAAAAATAATTACTAGTGGTCATTATACCGTTGCTAAAACAATAGTCTAATAGTGGTCTAAGACTTTTGCCCAGTCCTGCAGGTATTGGTGCCATCCAACAATTTTTAACACGCACTACAAAGCATTACACAAGCTTAAACAGAAGGTATTTATTACTGTTTAATAATTCAACATGTATTATCTAGTTATTGAATGGCTTCTCTGAGAACAACACCTGTTTGACACAAAATATGCATCTATTACAAAACGGCGCTTCTATAGAACAGAGCATGTGCAAGCTGTTAGCTCGTGTTAAGAGAGTATGTGTGACAGAATCAGCTGTCGCATGGCAATAAGCCAAGCTCTATAAGGAAGTGTCCAAATTTGCGTACCACCCACTAATGCTTTACCCTATAGGTTAATAGTGCACTGTGCAGTATGTAGAACCATTTCAGATACAGTAAGCGTGTTAACTTTGGTGGTCCTAACAGCTTTCCTACATTTATCACAACATACACAAGCCCGCTGGACTTTTTCAAAGATTAGAAAGTGTTTTTATGTTTTGTTGGGAGGTCTGACAGCCGAGAGAGCATTTTAGGATTGAACGTTTAGAAGAACTGCTTCGCATCATTTTAATGTGGGTCCTGAATGCTGTCATTTTTGGTTTATGCTGCCGAACTGAGCCATGAATAGCATGTAACTCCTCATTTTGTCCCAATTTAGACACCCCCACTTGATAGGGAGACTCTCTATAGCACGGAACTACCAACCCTGGACGGTAGGCATTATTCTTTCAAACTGTGGATCGTGCAACCAGAAGCTGAACGCTCTTGGAGGAGAAGTGCACATCCACACCTCCTTGGTTCTACACTCACTGTCCTATCAGTTTTTAAACCACTGAAAACAGTCCACCAGCCAAAAATGTCCAGCCACCAGCATCCCGTGAGCACTGACAAAGGATAAGAGGATGACCAACACAAACTGTGCAACAACAGATCTGTCTCTAAAAAAATTAATGGGTCTAATAGAGTACAGTGAGTGAACACGGTGATTAAAATCTCCATGATCCACTCGCACCACCACCACATCAGTGACATGCTGAGAATGATCCATCAACCAAATAGTACCTGACCTGTGCTGGTCCTGACCATTAGAGAACAGAGTAAAAGGGACGATCTGTGGTAGATTAGTGGTTAAGGTACTGGACTATGGACCAAAAGGTGCAGGGTTCAAATCCCACCTCTGCCAAGCTGCCACTGTTGGGTCCTTGAGCAAGACCCTTAACCCACAATTGCTTGGATTGTAAGATTGCATCAATTGTAAGTCGCTCTGGATAAGGGCATCTGCTAAATGCTGTAAATGTAATGTAAATGTAACGAACAACGCATGTAGAGAAACAGATGGACTGCAGTCTAATTATAGAACTACAAATTGCATCTGTATGGCAAGTGGAACTGATCACATGGACAGGGTACCGGATTCCGAGTCACAGAATTTAAACTGATGAACGCTTTGCTGCTGTTACCAATAAACTACCTGCCACAGTCAAACAAAGACGACTGGAAAATGAATGACCAAAATAACACACCTAGTCTCTTGGAAAACAATGGAACTAATTTCAAAGGTCTAAGGAAATAGTTTTGACTACACCAAATCAGCCAACTGCTTCTCTTGGTATACTACTTCGATTTATATCTCATATGATAGAGCCACCAGAGAGAGAAGAGAAGTATAAATGTGAGCTCTGTCTTCTTCCAGCTCTCAGCTGTCTTAAGTGAAAAGGCGTAAGAAACCTGGCGCGATGGAGCGCTGATGTAACGCGACAGCTGCTAACAAGCGACAGGCACAGGCAAAAAGCTAGCATATGTTCCAAAGTGTGACTAAAGCCTGCTTTACGACTTCATGGCAGAACAAACAGGAGCAGCCGGGAAATATATACCGATAACGCTAAAACCAGTGACAGCGCGTCGATCTGGCCAGTGTTCTGCTGGGAAACCTGGACAACGTTGCAGACCAAGCGCACCCAGTCATAGCAACAGCATTTCTTAAAAAGGTAGGCAGCCCATGTTCAGCAGGGCAATGCCCCCTTGCGCACTGTTCAGGAATGGTTTGAGGAAGGCGACAAGGTGTTGACCTGGCCTCCAAATTCCCCAGATCTCAACTCGAGATATGGACAAACAACTGATCCAGTGAGACCTCGCTCCGTACCTTGCAGGACTAATAGGATCTGCTGCCAGATACCACAGGACACCTTCAGAGGTCTTGGGTCTCAGAGGGGCGAATGGGATCTACAAAATATTAGGCAGGTGGCTTTAACATTATGGTGGCTGTTTAAGTCAACGTAACTATTTAACAGTGCCACTTGCGCTAAAGTAAATTATACATAGACAAAAGTTTGTGGACACCCCATCTAATAACTGCGCTCTGCTATTGCAGCAGCCCTCACTTGCAACATAATATAAATACATTTCTGGATTCTCCATAGACTGTCGGCGGCAGTAGAAAGGGTTGTATCGATACCCCAGTGACTGGGTTTCTGCTTCCAACAGGTCAGTTCATACACTTTCTACCCTGCTGTCCTTAAAGTCCATAGAGAACTGGTTTCGCCAACTTTGATTGAGGACATGGCTGGCGTGCACAGAACCTCTTCAAATCAGACATTATTGTTCCAAAATACCAGAAAGCCCTTTTGGAAGAACAAAGGCTGTTGTAGCGGCAAAGGTGAGGGGCAAACTCCATACGAATACATACGTTTCAGATCTAAATTTTAGGGTGTCCACAAACTTTTGTCTATATGTCACAAAAATGTTGTCATCTCAATGAACACCATTAGCTGAAATATGCACACGTTCAACCCTATGGATAGCATCCTTAAATAAATGATTGCCAGTTGAATATTTTTCAGTTCAAAATGTTAATATGGTCAAATTGGCACACTAAAATCTAACCAGACCTCAACGCATACATTCCTTATTAGATATGCACTCATTAGTCTGCATGCATAATGCAAACGCAAGACTTGTCCAGTCACAAAACTATTAGGTGACTGATGATCACTAAAAATAAGCCAAGACAACCAAACACAGGCCAGTGGGATGATAGGACAGCACCCCCTGCTAGCGTAATTACCTCAATCAAGTGTCTCATCAGGGCTGAGTGAGGGAGGGGGTGCTGACTGAGTGGCTCACTGGGTTCATATAAGATTTACGCCTGCTGTTAACATGACCATTAGAGGCAGGGTGGCATTTCGAAGCTCTTTAAAAGTGTGTGGAGGGAGGTGGTGGGATTTTAGGACAGATTAAGGAATCAGGTTCACAAGAGCTAAATAGGATAAAGGACAATGGGGGTGGGGTGAAGGTGGGAATGGGAATATTTATATCTAATGTCCCATAAGACTGTTTTGTCCAAGTTCTACAAGTCTAATATTAACGAGTTACAGATAAGTAATTGAATCTGGTGTTAACGTTTGTATCCAAGCTGCCAGCCGATAACAATGCATACTATACGTTTGTTGACTTGTAAAGACAGCCAAATAAAAGCTTTTGCTTTGTTTGGGTTAGATAGCCTGTATATGCAGGGTCTTCAATGGTCAAGACTTAACATTTGAGGAGATCATTCACTACTTGGTCAGATTACGCTCACACTCAAAGAGTCGGGGATAAGGCCAAGGAAAGAGTGCGCTTAAGGCGGTGAAATGGAGAATGTCAGACGACTGAGGGCAAAAACAAATAGGTCAGTGGTAGTGACTGGCGCCGCCGGAGTCTCATGCTACGCTTAAGTACAAACTTGTTCTGTTAATAGACTCTTAACATTCCTAACTATGCATTCTGTTTTCTCTCCAAGCTCTTCTCGTGAAGATGTTCTTCCCGGACCAGCTCCAGCTCCACCCAAGCTGTTCTTCCATCGTCAGTTCCAGTCCTCATACCGTTAGACCACAACAGAGAGCAATAACTCCCTCTTCCCTCCTCTTTTTGACTCAACAGACCTGCTTACTGGACTAAATAATGCAGATGCTCACTCATTCTCTACGTCACTATATTGTTTTACTTTGTCTTATATTCTATAGTTTTATATTCTCACTTTTATTATACCCTTCGTAATAGTGTTACCTTTAACTTATGATATAGCCTATATATTATATTTTATTGTACTTAGATATTCTTCAAGTATGTTCTCTTTTAATTTCTATATTTAGCTTCTGTGTATTTAAACTATGACGACAATTTATTAATTAGGTAACATAGTTTAGTCTTATATGCTGCCCAAGGAGGTCCATTTTTGAGTCTTGGTCCTCAACCTTTCTTCCTTATAACATTTAGGGAGTTTTTCCTTGCCACTGTCGCCCTAGGCTTGCTCACTTGGGACTGTGAGAGTAGATCTTTGTAAAGACAATGCTCCTTTCTAAAAAGTCCAATAGAAATAATGGTTTCATCCATCATTTCCTTTGGTTTTTCGTTACAATTCTGTCCATCACTCTTTTCACCCTTTTTCGCTCACAAAACAGGACTCAGCACACAGTCTTCGTGTCAATCTTACTGACCAGACGAACCAGCTCGAAGAACTGCCTACATAAGCACAAATCTCCCAATATGCAAATGTCTACCGGCATTTGAAACGTCAGTCAATACCTTGTGCATGTGTTCATTAGGGTTTCAAATCTAAACTAAAAGCCAGATCTCACCTGGTGCTGACTAAAGGACTAATGTGTCAGTCCCACAAGGCCTGTGTTAAGCGTGCCCTAATGCTTTGTTAATAGGACAGACCTAAGGTGGATCGAATTTTTCCAATAATCCCTCTCTGTATGGGTCACTGAAGTAGGGCGGATAAACACCCGAGTCAGCTGCTTTGTAGCTAATCTGTGCACTCACACGCTGTATGAACTAATGCATGCACATTAAGTCAGTGTGCGCAGTGCGTCCCATGTGAAGAGACCTGGATTTATTGTGATGCCCCTACCACACACACACGCCTGGTTCACTGAACTGTGCACAAGGCCACACATGAAATAACCTGAGGATCACAAAGGCAGTCCTATTTCAGCTGTGTTATACATGTAACACCACAGAGGATTTTATACACAACCCCCGTCTTTATGACGCCAGTTTCTCGACAGCTAACAATCACAGTAATGGAGTGTTTATGAAGCAAGAGTTTTATAGGCTCATTAAACCTTATCAGTATCAAAGGGTCGCACAGAGCATCCTGGATAAGCCTGAATAACCAAGCACCAAGAGACTCTTAAGTCATTCGAATGTATATATACACAAGTAAATGGAAAGTCATGAATATGCTGTATGTCCGGTCGCTGAAGGCTTGGCTGTGATTATTGAGTCATTTATCAACTGAAGGGAAACGAGGACTAAGGTTTTATGAGTTGTCATTGCTCCCTGGGCATTATTAAGAACAGCATTAGATATGTTTTACATTTTAAGTAAGTCAAAATCATTTACTGGAAACAAGCTTCATTCCAAAAGTGACTATAATACAGGTGGGATGATAAATATGATCAAAAACTGTGATACTTTAAATAAGAAAAAATATTATCCATACCAATCTTTAATTTTTTTAATTTTTGGACTTTCTACAGTACAATTACTCTAGTCTATGCTTAGTATGCAATACTACTATATTATAATACAGATGATCCCTGATTTATGAAGAAGTTAAGTTCCGATAAATCCAGCATAAGTTGAATTCATCGTAAACCAAATAGTTTAATATATACTGTATGTATCATAGCGCAGCTGACCTTAAACATGCTTAAAGCACTTATATTAACCTACAGTTGGGCAAAAACATTAACACAAAACCTATTTTATAATATCGTGTCAAATATCTCATCATTTATTGAATAATGTACTGAAAGTGGAAAAACAAAATACCTACGTATTGCTGGCCCGAGTTAAAATCGAAACTTCAATGTGCATTATCAGTTCCCCACTGTAACGTCAACAAATGGTAATCCAAACCATTGTAATCCAAGGAGCGCCTGTATATTACCATTTAACAGAAAATTTCCACTAAATAAACAGATTCAACTAACTTAACTACACATTTACAACCTTTGTACACCACTTTAAAAGATTTTCAGTCTGACAAAGGATGCTGGGATCTATAGGCGCTTTCGCAAGGGAGGAACTTTCTCATAGTTCTTAGAACTGTTGGAGAAAGTGTCCCCCCTTTCTGGCGTCTTGGCTCTGCAAAAACTGGGGACTATCGTAGATCTTAGGACGGCATGTACAGGGACTTTTGTAGCTCCCACTTCAGGGTAGGTACTTCTCTCAGTGCATAGGAACACTGAGTGGTCCAGATGCAAGTGCCTATGCTGACAATAACTGCTATTAAATTAACTTGTACACCAGTAGCCATAAAAACAATAGATTTTCATGTTAAAAAAAACTAAAACACAGAAACTGACTGACAGTGAAGTCCAGGCTATGCAATGCAACCATGTGGAGTCGTCTAAACAAAATTTTTAAATATTCGCTTCAACTGCCGCATGGCTTACGTCACTTCAGCATCACGTCAGCACTCCTACTGCGAATGCAAACCAAAAAGGACCTGGAACAGGGCTCTCATTCAGCAGCTCTACCCAAAATAAATTCTTACGCAAATGAAAACTATTCTGCCAGATCTGATCCACTTTCCTGTGCAGTCTAAAATGGATGAGCTTGTTCAAAAGAAGGGAAACAATCTGGTTCATCCAAATGGACATGGAGAAGCACTGGATGTTAAATATGTTTCATGGGGTCAGTGCTGAAGGACTTCACTCTGTACTTCGATAGTGGAATATGTAGAAAGTTAAGTGAATGCACATTACAACGGGCGATGCGAGCATCTATTATATAAATTTACAAAAATTGACAGAAAAAACACAATCTACACTGACCAACTGGCATTATCCCGACGGGTAACTTCTTGCCCTCAAAGATCAGTGAAAGAGCAACGGCAAACTGACTGCATAAACCACAACAGTTACAGCGTCCAATTAATATGGCTCTCATTATAAATAATTACGTGAAATTAGAAGTTTTCCCGGGTCCTTAGACAAAGGCAGAAATGGAGTCGAACTGAAGACAGAGTGGATATGAATTGGGACGGAGCCCGCCGCAGCTGTCCCATAGCAGCCTTTTAGCACCAGTGCCCTGACTGAAAACAGGTGTGTATGTGTGTGAGACTATGCAACTGTGCCTTGGTATAAGAACAGATCAGTTTGTAATGTGTAAATGTGTAGCAGTAACTTGGGACAGATACTGGACTGTGGATCAGATGGTGCAGGGTTTAAATCCTATCTCTACTAATTTGGGTTTGGTCCTTGAGCCCCAATTGCTTGGATTGTAAGATCGTATCGTTCTGGACAAGTCTGATAGATGACTAAATGTAAATCCAAAACGTAAACTAGGATCGTTAGCACGCTGAGGGCTTTGAGCCTGTGAGGAAGTTGTAATTAACCTTAAGTGCCTGTTTTAACCATTGCAACCCACACACATACACAGACCATCAATCACGAACGCACCGCTGGGTCAAGAGAACAAAGCAGCGAAAGGAACGAGTGGGAGAATTGACACAAAAGAAGACAAGGATAACAGAAAACAGAAGATGAAATGGTAGCTTAAAAGATGAAACTACAGTCTGAGCAAATAAAAGAGAGGTAATATCAGGTGACAGTCCTTCAAACAGCAAAGACTAAAAGAACAGCCTGCCAATGAGACCAAGCCAACGATTCTAATGAAAACACAGCTAAGGATGGACAGGGGGGAAAAAAAAAAGTGACCTTCTGGCGCAGGAGTTTGCTGCGGACGCGACCCCAGAGTTTAGCACCCGTGTTGGCGTGGCTCTTGGAGGCTGGAGGCTGGTCCACGCAACAGTGCTCCTCCAAACGCTCGCACACCGAGTTCAAGTTGCAGTCTGTCACCATGATCTCAGTCATTTTGATGGCTGCGTCTCAAATGGTAAAGGCTTTTCCACGAGTAACGATCCCACAGAAGAAAAAAGCAGCCAGCGATCAATTTGTCTTCAGATCTGAACAAGCGACGAAGTGACAAAAATGGCAAAAGTCAGGAAAGGTACTGAGAGATGATCATTTCTGAGGAAATGTCCTGGCTGAACTGCCTGCATGTCTCTGCTCCGCTCGGTTCCACGCCGCTCGTGATCTGATATCCAACCTCGCGAACGCACAGAAGGACACAGAGTGAGAGAGTGAGAGAGCGAGAGAGAGAGCGTGCGAGAGAGCGAGAGTGCGAGGAGGGAGGAGAGACAGGCGGGAGGATGGATGGGGGAGGTGGGAGTGCTGCTTTGATCAGCAGGCAGGACGAATGGTGTCTTGCAATACGAGACACAGAACTGAACTGCTTTGTAACTTTAATAGTAACAAAGATCACTTGTTTACACAAATCTCACTTTGGACCATTTTATTTGCCATCATATCCTTGACCAGGTGAAATGTAGCAGCATCAGTTCACTTCAAACACCTTTGTTACTGGGCTACTACTGGCTGTGGAGTTTTTACAACCATGTGCAATCCCTGTGCTATCTGACTTTCACAATTCTATTTAGGGTGCTTTCTGTTGAGGTCATTGAACAGGTTTGTTACGTTTCCATACAATGCCGGAATCTTGTGTTCGTGAACAACCATCTTGGGATGACACTGAGTGCGTAAACATGCACTTAATAAAAGTGGGCATGTAAACAGCTGAGCTAGATCTGGGAAATCAGAGTATGAAATCTGATAATGAAACCTGGATTTGAGCTCAGTAATCAGATTTCTCAAAACATGTATCACATTAGTTGGGATTCAAACGGTTTTCTCAGTCTGCGCATGCACAATAGCATAACCCGACACAATTGCCAGGTCCGCTTATTCCAAGAGAGTTGGAATGTTTGGGCTTTGATCCATTGGTCTGTGTCCCATTCCTCTCGCGGGGTCTGGCAACCCCAGAATTAAACGCAATTAAACTCTGTTAACATGTATTAATCTCTTTGTTTATTTACTATTACTATAAATGTATTAAATAGATAACTTCATTTAATTCTTACGTACATCACCCCTAAGCGACCCAAGAAGGTTGGGTCTATATCTTCCGTTCGCAGTGTGCTTGTTTGCTTACTTTGATAGCACTTAGTTGTTTCATTTGAGCACATACTTAAAACTCATTTATTTTAATTGCAGGGAACTAACAACTCTTTTTGTAATTTCAAATACAAGAAAAGAACCCTGTTTTGAACTGTTATTCTTCGGTTACTTAAGATACGGTGAAGCTACAATAGAATATTTTGTTTAATTGTTTAGTTTTAATGTTTCTAGTCATTTCTTTTAATTAAAGGGGACTAAAGTGTTTTTGTCTAAAAACACATAAAAAATGTGCATTGTTCTCTATTGTTTACACTTCAGAAAAAAGGAATGTCTTTTAAAGAATGGAAAAACGCTAATCGTGAGAAAATCGAATCGTGAACTTCTGAACCGAATTGAATCGTGAGTGTATCGTTACAGTCCTAGGAGATACTGAGCACACGCTAAGGAACAGCTCAGACTAATGATTTAGCCAGCATGAACCAAGCTTTTAAGTGACAGTAAAACCCAGAGAAATTCTTTGGGAGTTTCCCAGACATGTTTTGGACAATTACTAAGAAAAGACTCAAGACACTTGGCATCAGTCTCAACCCAAACATGCATGGGTTCAGTGATACTGAGAAACATCATGTCATCACAAGTCATGAACTCCATCTCTTGATATGGAATGACTAAGGTTTTGAGGAGATAACAGTGGTTAACATCATTACTGCTGTGATGCAGGGAGACTTAAAAACGCGATAAAGTACTTCTACACCAGACCAAGGCTAAGCCCTTTCCAGCTCTGTTTCGCTGCGAGTGATATTTCTCTTGAGGAGGAGGAGAAGGAGGGCATGTAGGAACACTCAGGCAGGGTATTTTTATAATAGAGATAAAAATGTGGTGGCCTTGTTCTTAGCCTGCGTCATCGTGTCGAGGAAGGAATGTCTGGGAAAAAGGGGAGGGCATGAAAGAAAATATACCATGGAAAGAAAAATGGGCTCACACAAGCTGGAAATATAGAAAGAGGTAAACGACGTTCTAGTCTAGTTAAAACCTTGGGTAGTTCCACATTTACATTTAGCAGACACCTTTATACAGAGCAACTTACAAATGATAGTCTTACAATCTACGCAAATGTGGGTTAAGGATCTTGCTCAAGGACCCAACAGTGGCAGAGTTGGATTTGAACCCTTGACCAACTGGTTCATAGTCCAGTATCTTAAGCGCTAGGGTACCAGACCATATTAAATACTGAATGATATCTGGCACAAAATTATATACATTTTCTTTTACTTGACTTTGATAAGACAGGTTTTATTAGTTGGATCCAAGGCTGCAAGAGACAGGTTAACTATATCTATTCTAAACCTAGATGGCTGTTTTGTCACATTTGATTCAGATCTCTCCTTTGACGCGCACATCACTAGAATTGCCTCTTTCAAAGACGCTGAGAAACTGGTTCATGTGTTTATAACCTTGAGATTGAATGGCTATAGATATTGGAAGAGAATCTAACATTATTAAGTTGCTTTGAGACAATGCTGCATTGCAAAAAGTGCTACATATATAAATCTGACTTGACTCGACAATTTTAGGACAATCCAAGTCCAAAGCTCAACAGAACCACCCCCGGCGATTTGTGTTGAAATTGCATGATAGGTTTTCTTTTGAACATTCTTGCATGCAGATCATTTTGATCTATCTATCTGTTTCTAGAAGAGGAACACTATGTTCCTACTTTCTGGCAGTAAAAAGCACCATCTCCAACAAATTGAATATGGAACACAAGCATATATTAAAAACAGAATGGATTTTGACAAGAACGAAATATTTCTTAGGGTTCTTTGGTTGACCATGACGGATTTGAACTTGTAACAGGTTTTTTTTTGTTTTTTTTCAGCTATGGCAAGAAAAGACTGGAAAAGTTCTTCAAAGACAAACAGCCATACAGTAAAGCCATTCTCCCAAACAACTGTGGGTTAAGGGCCTTGCTCAAGGACCCAACAGTGGCAGGTTGGCAGAGGTGAGACTTGAACCCTGGACCTTCTGGCGCATAGTTTGGTACCGTAACCGCTAGGCAATATTCCAAGCAATCATGGGTTAAATGTCTGCTCAGGGGCAGTCTGGCAATGCCAGGAATGTGGGTCTGGTGAACAGTCCAGTACCTTAAGCTCTATGCCTCCTCGGTCTCTATAAATAGCATTTTTATTTACAGCATTTAGTAAACATTCTTATCCAGAGAAACCGATCCAACGGTAAACATACATTCCAAGAAATTATGGGTTAAGAGCCTCACTCAAGGCCCCAACAGTGGTAACTTGGCAATCTGAAGTGAGCAGGTGGAGGTTAAATGCCCTGCTCAAGGGAGCAACAGTAGCAGTTTGGTGGAGCTGGGGTCTGATCTCCTTTTGATTAGTAGTCCAGAGCCTTAACCACAAAGCCACCAGTGGTTGATGAGTCAGAGTGTTTGACCATTACCAGTTCGACGAACAGCTTAAAGCCTCCCACTACTCATTTTTTGGAAACATCCCTCGCTTTTTCTTTCCAATTTGGAATTGTCCACTTCCCTTGTCGATATTCCCCTGCTGACTTCTCCACCAAAGGAGGAGGGCTGAACGCCAGCGAAATTACCGTATCCATCCACTATCGTTACCGAGCGAAGAACTTGGATCTCCAAGGTGATAGGCTAGAATATTTGACCGCTCTGCCATCCGGCGTTTCGCCAACAGTTTTGCGTCTTTAGATTGCGACCGACACCAGGAACATGCAAACTAAATCTACATGCACAGCTAAAGACGAAGCCATAGCTTTTTAGTTATTTATGGACTTAATAAGTATGTCTGCGGCCTGATGACTGAGTAATGGCTATTACACACACATGGGTTGTGACCACATGCTTTGGTCTGAACCACATTCCTTCCATTTGAAACATTTACATGGTAAACCTTACGACTACGTGTCTGCATGTGGTGAAAGATCAGCTGCAGCAGGGAGAGAGGGAAGGAGAAAGCCTATGCAGACTGGAAAGTGTGTATGGGGTTTCCATTTTACATTGTACACCCACATTATGTACACTCATTCTCTATTTAAATCTGAAGACTGACTTAACAGACACCTAGATATTCAATAAAATGGGGGGGAAAAACCCCAAACCAACTGTGCCCCATAGCAATGCCCTTAACCCACAGTTGCTTTGGTTGTGCATTGCATCAGCTGTACGTCGCTCTGGATAAGATCGTCGGCTAAATGGCAATTGCCGCCAAATTACAGATGGTACAGCTCATACCGTGCAATCAATCCTTAATTAAGTGGAAAAACCACTCTAAATAAACTCATATCGCAAGCTATCACAATTCCCAGCTCTAACGCACCATCATTAAGCTTCCATAAATGGTTAAGCTTATCACAGTAATTACACGGACAATAACCGGCTCATTAATACGACGTTATCGTTCAAGCTTCTGCACCATTTATCGTCATGGTTAATGATCTTAACTTACTGTAGGACGAGCAGAAACAATGCAGTGATTTCTGAACTGGATGACTCTTACCTGGAGGTGGGTGTGAGTGCCATCCCTGTTTTCACATTTAGAAAAATATATACACTCACCATCCACTAAGTACACCTCCAGTGGAACCTCAGAATTTCAACGTAATTGGTTCCAGAATGTCGTTTGAACTCGGATTTGTTCGAAGTAGGAATATACATAATATAATAAGAAATAATGTAAAAAAAGAATCAATTCCTATGATGCGCAACATTATTGTTTAACACTTATGGCCTACCATAACTAATGCATTAAAAGGCATGAATAAAGCAAAGGAATAATGTGAAACTATAGCCATTTGAGGCGAACGCAAGTCGTATCACAGGGAACAGCGGCATACGTTCCCATAAACTGATATGATATACATATACATAATATTAATAATAAAAAACATGACAAATACGCTTACATAATCGCCCTATGATCTTTTTTGCACAATATTCCTTCTACTTATGGCCTACCATATTGGTGCATTATCGCCACCGACCATCATCTTTGGAAGATCCGCACCATTGAGTGTTTTATGAAAAGTGCCCTAAAGAAATTCAAACAGACTGTTCGATGCCCGAATTTTTAAGAGTTAAGAGGCGTCCGAATACAGAGGTTCTGCTCTATATAAAACAGTACCTGATCTAACAAAGGGGACTGTAGAGAATGCAGTGTCTCCTTTCTCCAAACATAACACTTTTCTTTTTAAACCAAAAAGTTCTATTTTGGTCTCATCCGTACACAAAAACATTCTTCCAATAGCCTTCTGGTTCGTCCACGTGATCTTTAGCAAACTGCAGACGAGCAGCAATGTTCTTTTTGGAGAGCAGGGGCTTTCTCCTTGCAGCCCTGCCATGCACACCATTGTTGTTCAGTGTTCTTCTGATGGTGGACTCATGAACATTAACATTAGCCAATGTGAGAGAGGCCTTCAGTTGCTTAGAAGTTACCCTGGGGTCCTTTGAAGACCTAACTATTACACACCTTGCTCTTGGAGTGATCTTTGTTGGTCGACCACTCCTCGAGAGGGTAACAATGGTCTGAATTTCCTCCATTTGTACACAATCTGTCTGACTGTGGATTGGTGGAGTCCAAACTCTTTAGAGACAGCTTTGTAACCTTTTCCAGCCTGATGAGCATCAACAACTCTTTTTCTGAGCTCCTCAGAAATCTCCTTTGTTCGTGTCATCATACACTTCCACAAACATGTTGTGAAGAGCTGATTGTCATCCCATTGATTGAAAACACCTGACTAATTTCACCTTCAAGTTAACTGCTAATCTTAGAGGTTCATATACTTTTATTGATTTTCCTCAATAAATAAATGACCAAGTATAATATTTTGGTTTCATTTGTTTAACTGGGTTCTCTATCTACTTTTAGGACTTGTGTGAAAATCTGATGATGTTTTAGGTCATATTTACGCAGAAATCTAAAAAATTCTAAAGGGTTCACTGACTTTCAAGCACCACTGTACAGACGGCCTGAACTCTGTGCCTGTAGAACTAAAGTGGTTCTCTATGGAAAGGTGAACCTAATAAAGTGACCTTTCCGGACGATCCACTGCTCTTATAAGTGTTTATAACTGTTTATTAATGTGCGGTCTTATAAGGTAAAATACAAACGTAATTTGAGCAAGGAGCCCAAACTTTCGCACAAGACTGCAGCACCAGGTCAGCATTAGCATGTGTGCGCGCGCACACACACCGGTGGGGAAGCTTACATGGCGTGGCACAACCTTGACTGATTAGCCGCCGGGTTTCCGTGGAAACCATATTTACAGTTCAGCGGAATCAATAGGACGAAGCTGTGAACAGGACAACACAGGAGGGACAGAGACGAACCGGTTTATAAGGCTACTGTGTAATTATAAATCAAGCAGCATTGGGGATTTCAATTTGGGGAAAAAAAGTCTTTCAGATGTGCCGCATCGTACTAGAACAGTGACAGTTTTACACACACACACACACACACACACACACACACACACACACACACACACACACACACACACACACACACACACACACACACACACACAGCATGGTGGGGTGCTGTAATGTATTCATGAAGCTCCGTCATCTCTTTTGTCTTGTCGAGTCCTGCATGTGGCCATGCTCTGAGTCTGCACTCCGAACAATACACAACACAACTGGTGCGTTGACAAATTTCGGCGCATCTCTAACGACAGGGAAAAAAATAATATGCTATTATAAAACAATCTGTAACAGCAGATAACAGTTCCATAGCCTACTCTAAAGAGCTGTTATCACAGCAGAACAACAGCATGGCCCGGAGAAATGGCAAAACACAGCTGGAGTCAAACGCATCCTCCTAACGACTGCAACATATTTATTATTCTGTATTCCTTCTTGCCTCTTGCTCAATCTCACACCTCCGATACTCACACAGATCCATCCACACAGCGAGGAAATCAACCTCGAGCAGCACTTCAAGATCCCTTCTGCTGCACCGCCACACAAGCTGGTCAACCCAGTGTTCCATCGCACAATTAAAACACGATTAACCTGCTTCCAGTTTCTGATGCCAAACCTTTTCTGAAAGGCGTAACCAGTCTCGTTACCACACCGCGCTCTGAAGGAAAGATCACTATAACTTTACTACACATCGAGTACATTTACATGCACTTAATAATCCGATCATAGTCGAATTTCTGCAGTTATCTGATTATTCACGTGGTATACAGCATACTCCAATCTAGAAATCAGATTAAGAAATCCAGTATAGAGAGCTGGATTTTAACCCAGTAATCGGAGCAGCATGTGTACCAGTAACCCGATTAATAGCTGGCGTTCTCAGTCTGCGCATGTGCACGAGCCTTCCACCACAGTTGCTAGGTCCGCGTATTCTAAAGACTTTGCTGCATTTGGCCTCTTTTTCTATTGACTTTAGAATTTTTCCTCCCCTTGTTGAATCTGGCAACCCAGAATTAAACAAGCCACGAAATTAAAGGCGGCGAAACGGCTGTCGAACACTTTAAGGGAGACTCAAACGCAGTATAGATACTTGAGAAAATGAATACTTTGATTATTTAATATTAATATTAGAAGTTTGTCACATCTTTCTATGAGACGATTGGCTGGTGGCAAAGTAGAAATCCGATTGCTACCTGAGCCATGTAAACCTGGACGTTTCCCCATCATCTGATTACTCAAGTGTACTCCTTGATCGGATTACTGACAAAATAGAATTTTCTGCAGTTATCGGATTAAGTGCATGTAAACATACTCAGCGATGTTTTCTCAAAGGAAACACAGGACGGCTCCTCTTTTCTGTACAAGACACAGAATCTGTCGCCACCTAAGACAGAACGTTCTAGCGGGAGATTCCTGAGAGAGCGAGAGGACTTTGGCAGGAATAACACAAACGAAAAGAGACATCTGGTAATGATTGGGATGGTTCGAAGGACGGAAAATCTGCCAACTAGCTGGATGATACCTTATTTGTTGTGTTTATGGAGAAAGAAGTGTAGAATGACAGTGATACACAAGTCACAAGGATAGAATTAAGGACTTTGGTAAAAGCTCAGAACTTCAGTCACTTGTTAATAGTAGCGTTAAATGTGTTAGATTTCAGTTTATTGCAGCTGAGGTGAAACTTTTATTGATTTAGATTATCATGTCATTTGGGTGCCCAAATGTTTGCTTAAGGCTGCATTTGATTTGATTGGGGTAGAGTATGGAATAGGATATGTTCCCGAAAAATCCATCATAAGTTAACATGAACTTGACATGATATAACCATAACAGAGAAGAGACTGAAGTTGGCTTCTTATTCGCAAATTCCAGTCCCCCTTAAATTACTGCAGTTACATTATAGCGCCTGTAGATGGAGATTCAGCCTCATGGTAAGTAATGAGAAGTAAGTTCATGTTCAAAACACTTACGTTAACCTACAGATGGGCAAATTTATTAACGCGTTATAATGTGTGTTATAGTGTGTGATAATCTAACGTAATTTAGTGAGTAATGGATTGAAAGTGAAAAGCAAAACACTTACTCTATTGCTGAACTCAGGGCTCTAGCATAGCTGCTAAGCTAACTGCAGCCTGTGTTCTGAAGCATTCAATTCCTGTGTTGCTTTCAGTTGGCTCTTATACTAACCATTTAGGAACCAAGGGGACTTATTTGCACTAAGAATCCAGGACTGTAAATGTAAAAAATAAAGAAAAACACAATAAACACAGCTGAGATCTTTTCTGAGCAAGGGCTATTGTGAATCTGAATCACTGAATCACAGTGCAGTGTATTGTGACTCGCTAAAATACAAATTTTAGCAAATGTGCCGAGTGCCAAGACAGGTTTTTCCTCGTCAAAATGCGCCGAGAACCGAATTCGACGAGTTGTGAAGTGAGTGCCGAGGTACAACTATTTCTCTAAATGTTTAGCAAGTAAGCAAGTACTTCCAAACACGTGCATCGCCAACAGTGGAGCTGCAGCGCGCCTCCTGTTGGACAAACTGCACAATGACAATACTCATACCGTGAAGAATCCATGTTCCGTCTCTCCATTGCGTTTCTTAAAAGTATTTATCAGAAATTATGTGCTCTGATCATACAGTGGTGCTTGAAAGTTTGTGAACCCTTTAGAATTGTCTACATTTCTGCATAAATATGACCTAAAACATCATCAGATTTTCACACAAGACCTAAAAGTAGATACAAAAATACCCAATTAAACAAATGAGACAAAAATTATACTTTGTAATTTATTTATTGAGGAAAATGATCCAATATTACATATCAGTGAGTGCTAACAGTAAGTGAACCTCTAGCGTTAGCAGTTAATTTGAAGGTGAAATTAGAGTCAGGTGTTTTCAATCAATGGGATGACAATCAAGTGTGAGTGAGCACCCTGTTTTATTTTAAAGAACAGGGATCTACCATAGTCTGCTCCTTCACAACACGTTGTGGAAGTGTATCATGGCACGAACAAAGGAGATCTGAGGACCTCAGAAAGAGAGTTGTTGATGTCCATCAATCTGAAAAAAGTTACAAAACCATCTCTAAAGAGTTTGGACTCCACCAATTCACAGTCAGACAGATTGTGTACAAATGGAGGAAATTCCAGACCATTGTTACCCTCCCCAGGAGTGATCGACCAACAAAGATCACTCCAAAAGCAAGGCGTGTAATAGCTGGTGAGTCCACAAAAGACTCCAGGGTAACTTCTAAGCAACTTCAGGCCTCTCTCACATTTACTAATGTTAATGTTCATAAGTCCACCTTCAGAAGAACACTGAACAACAATGGTGTGCATGGCAGGATTGCAAGGAGAAAGCCACTGCCCTCCAAAAAGAACATTGCTGCTCATCTGCAGTTTGCTAAAGATCATGTGGACAAGCCAGAAGGCTATTGGAAGAATTTTTTGTGGACGGATGAGACCAAAATAGATCTTTTTGGTTTAAAGAAAAGCGTTATGTTTGAGAAAGGAAAAACACTGGCATTCCAGCAATAAGAAACCTTATCCCATCTGTGAAACATGGTGATGGTAGTAATCATGGTTTGGGCCTGTTTTTGATGCTGTGCATCCGGGCAGGACGGCTTTCCATCCACTGACGGAACAATGAATGCTTGAATTGATATCAGAGAATTCTAAAGAAAATGTCAGGACATCTGTCCATTGAACTGAATCTCAAGAGACGGTGGGTCATGTAGCAAGACAACGACCCTAAGCACACAAGCCATTCTACCAAAGAATGGTTAAAAGACGAATAAAGTTCATGTTTTGGAATGGCCAAGTCAAAGTCCTGACCTTAATCCAATGGAAATGTTGTGGAAGGACCTGAAGTGAGCAGCTAATGTGAGGAAACCCACCAACATCCCAGAGCTGAAGCTGTTCTGTACGAAGGAATGGGCTAAAATTCCTCCAAGTCGGTGTGCAGGACTGATCGACAGCTACAGGAAACGTTTAGCTGCAGTTATTGCTGCACAGGGGGGTCACACCAGATACTGAAGCAAAGGTTCACTTTTGCCACTCACTGATAAGTAATATTGAATCATTTTCCTCAACAAATACATGAGCAAGTATAATATTTGTGTCTCATTTGTTTAACTGGGTTCTCTTTATCTGCTTTTAGTTGTGTGAAAATCTGATGTTTTAGGTCATATTTATGCAGAAATATAAAAATTAAGGGTTCACACAAACATAAGCACCACTGTATCGCCAACACACCAACAGCAGGGATAATGGAGGCCAGCTACTGCTCCATGTCTGTGAATCTGATCTTCACCACATGCTTTGTTACTCTCACTGTTATACAACAGTTACCTAATTCATCATTCTCTTTGTCACTCCTACGCTACCTTTCAAAGATACACACGCTGCAGTGATACCACTAGAACACGGGTTAATACGGGTCACGTAATGGTGCTTAAAACAGGAACAGAACAGTAATTCAACGCAGCCTCAAAAGTAAAGGTGAGTGCGTGACAAAGACGCTTTTCAACCAAGCTCAGAAACTTGGTGTTTAGCAAGACAGCAAGTGATGCCATGAGCAAAAATGAACTCTTTTTGGATAAAGGAGTGCTGAAGTGCTGAGAATGATCCACTACACAAATAGTACCTGATCTGTGGGGGTCCTGACCATTGGAACAGAGTAAAGGGGACGAACAAAGTATGTAGAGAAATGCAGAGAAGAGATAGACTACAGTCTGTAATTACAGAACTACAAAGTGCTTCTATATGGTAAGTGGAACTGATAAAATGGATGAGTGTACTGACAGTATATTTGTTAGGTATGAAACCGATTCGACACATTTTAGGTGAGACAGTCTAGTCTTCCTTCCACTTGGCCTCACAGTTCCAAAGCAAGGAAGCAAATGTAAGCCACCCAACGGGCGCTGGCTGATCAAATAAATGAGGTAAGTGGAAAAGTGTGTGAATTGTAATAAAAATTCACAGCATTTAGCAGACGCCCTTATTCAGGCAGGCATACAGCGGAACCGAGGAGCTGAAGGTTAAGGGCTCTGCTCAAGTGGCAGCTGAGCAGAGGTGCGATTTGAACCTGCAACCTTCTGCCTGGCAGTCCAGAGCCATAAGTACAGAGACGACCTTACCCGTTTGGCAAACATATCCAATAAGATGTACAACTGAGACATGATGGTGAATTGTAGTGCTGGGACTTTGCCAACTAGGCCAAGACTGTTCATGTCATGCCAAGAATGGATAATGGTGACGAGAAAGAATTTCTGTGCAGAGATGGAGGAGGAAGTCTATGGGTTAAATATGTGCAGCATGTTCTCATTCATTATTCACACACAGACCTTTATACCCATCTGCTCTCCTGCCCTTTTACGCACTGCAACACACTTACAGACACGTGCATCCACACAGATCAACACAATAACCATGCTCTGAGCCACAAATATCCTACAGCAAACAGCTCATATGAACAACGGCAGTGGCTGCCAGCACTTCAGCAATACAGTTTATTGAAACAAAAAGAGGCTAGAAAAAAATAAAAGCTACAGTGGTGTTTGAAAGTTTGTGACCCCTTTAGAATTTTCCATATTTCTGCATAGATATGATCTAAAACATCAGATTTTCACACAAGTCCTAAAAACAGATTAAGAGAACCCAATTAAACAAATGAGACAGAAATATTATACTTGCACATTTATTTATTGAGGAAAATGATCCAATATTACATATTAGTATGTGGCAAAAGTATGTGAGCCTTTGCTTTCAGTATCTGGTGTGACACCCCTGTGCAGCAATAACTGCAGCTAAATGTTTCCTGTAACTGTCGATCAGTCCTGCACACCGGCTTGGAGGAATTTTAGCCCATTCCTCCGTACAGAACAGCTTCAGCTCTGGGATGTTGGTGGGTTTCCTCACATTAGCTGCTCGCTTCAGGTCCTTCCACAACATTTCGATTGAATTAAGGTCAGGACTTTGACTTGGCCATTCCAAAACATGAACTTTATTCTTCTTTAACCATTCTTTTTGTAGAACGGCTTGTGTGCTTAGGGTCGTTGTCTTACTGCATGACCCACCTTCTCTTGAACAGGCCCTCTTCCTGACATTTTCCTGTAGAATTCTCTGATATAATTCAGAATTCATTGTTCCATCAATGATGACAAGCCGTCCTGGCCCAGATGCAGCAAAACAGGCCCAAACCATGATACTACCACCACCATGTTTCACAGATGGGATAAGGTCCTTATGCTGGAATGCAGTGTTTTCCTTTCTCCAAACATAACACTTTTCTTTCAAACCAAAAAGTTCTGTTTTGGTCTCATCCGTCCACAAAACATTCTTCCAATAGCCTTCTGGCTCGTCCACGTGATCTTTAGCAAACTGCAGAAGAGCAGCAATGTTCTTTTTGGAGAGCAGTGGGTTTCTCCTGCAACCTTGCCATGCACACCATTGTTGTTCAGTGTACTTCTGATGGTGGTCTCATGAACATTAACATTAGCCAATGTAAGAGAGGCCTTCAGTTGCTTAGAAGTTACCCTGGGGTCCTTTTTGACCTCACCAACTATTACACACCTTGCTCTTAAAGTGATCTTTGTTGGTTGACCACTCCTGGGGAGGTAACAATGGTCTTGAATTTCCTCAATTTTGTACACAATCTGTCTGACTGTGGATTGGTGGAGTCCACACTCTTTAGAGATGGTTTTGTAACCTTTTCCAGCCTGATGAGCATCAACAACTCTTTCTTAGGTCCTCAGAAATCTCCTTTGTTCGTGCCATGATACACTTCCACAAATGTGTTGTGAAGAGCAGACTTTGATAGATCCCTGTTCTTTAAATAAAACAGGGTGCCCACTCACACCTGGTTGTCATCCCATTGTGAGGACCTTGAAAACACAGAGCAACTTTTTTTTTTTTGTTTGTTAAAGAGTGTGCAAACAGAGACGGTGCATGTATAGCTAAAATACATGTTCATTGATGTTCAGCAATTTGGTGTCTCATTTATTGTTATTACTTTTAATTCCATTGGTCACCCTGTTCTCTAAATATCGGCATCAGCCAATAAGAAACCCATATCGCTCGACCACTAGTACAGAGTTTGTTCTCCTTTGGTGCTACAACAGCCTTCAGTCTTCTTTTAGGTGGTTTATAGGAGGTTATAAAATACAAACTGATAAAGCAGACTGCATTGTATGTTTAATTTGGTGGACCAACAATAATTACTCAGTTTCCTCAGAATATCGTTGATTCTTCATTTTAAAAAGTCCTAATCTCATATAGTACACAACAGCTTGAAAAATGCCATAAACACCAAATTCAAACTTTATTTTTCTGTGCATTTCTTATTGGTTCTAAAGCTTAAATTTCACCACAAATACGCAGTCATTCAACGAAGCACGTCTGCTATAAGAACTAAAAATGCTACGTAGCATGATAGAATTAAAGCCCCATACATTAATGTTTACTTCTGCCAGACGCATTTCATTCCCGCTTTATTGAGAAAAACCTGTCTGAATTATTTCTATTTTTGTAGTTCTATGCTTGGCGTACTGAATGCCAATGTGAAGCATTCAATGGAAAAGCCTTTACTGTCAACTCAATCAGATATGTCCAGTTTGAGGGTCAACCATCATGAAAGGGTGATTACTATTTCTTTTCATCAGCCAAGGCTTGAAACAGTCAGTGTAAGCTCCAGTGAAGGTCTAATTTAAGGTCTTGTTTAATATCTACGCAGAGGAAAATGCCATTTAAAGGTGAGATGGAAACACTTCACTGACATTTCTGTCAAACTCAGGAGGTCATGTGACTCTGTTCAGCCCTTTAATCCATGTGAGAGATCTAAATTTTCAGCATCACGCTCCCCTCTTGAATGTTAGCTAAATGAAGAGCTCACTAAACTGAATCCATGTGAATGTCAAGTCAAGCCAGATTTATTTCTATAGTGCTTTTCACAACGGATTGTCTCAAAGCAGCTTTACAATTTGTTTATCTTCTATTATCTAAGGCCAAGCCCAAACTGAGCAAGCCTAGGGTGACAGTGGCAAGGAAAAACTCCCTAAACGTTATAAGGAAGTAACTTTAGAAGGACCAAGACCCAATAAATAGAAGTATAGAATAAAATAGCAAAAAAATGCATATCGGCATCATTTCCTCAGAATGAGATCCTCAGAATGACTGGAGATCCTCAGTCTCAGATTTTGTCTTGTCATTACGCCCTAAACATTACAGTTTATCAACCACTTACAAAGCATTTTCCCTATATCACGCATTACGAACAAACACTACGCCATTTTCTACAAAAGACATGAGCAACCAGGGATTTTGGTATCCTGGAACCGAGCCTCCGCGAATACGGGGGGTCGACTGTGCTAGTGATTATTACTTGTGCATTTTTCTGAGAACCCTTTTGAATAGTAAACAATGCCCCCTTACGCAACCACAACCACACACGCACCGCTTCATAACGGAAACAATGAGAATTAGCAAAACCTCACAAATATAAACTGAATTCACCCTGCAGCTCTTCCAGTACACAACAGCACACATTTGACTGCCAGAGAAAACACAACAAAGGGCTTGAATTAGCACTGTGTAGATTGCACGGTTACTTTTGTGTGCGGTCAATAGCGTGTATTAATAATTAATAATTAATGCATTCGCCTAGGAAGAGTCATGACAAATGAACAATAGAAAAAAAAATTCAAAGTACAAAATAAACATTGCATGATAATCAAAAACTGTATGACTACACTTGGTCTCTTTGTTTCTATACAGTGTACATTCTATACAGCACAGATCAGGTCCTAGATGGGTGGTGGATCACATGTTCATGCCATTTACATGTACAGCATTTAGCTCTTACAATCCAAACAATTGTGGGTTAAGGTTCTTGCTCAAGGACCCAACAGCGGCAGTTTGCCGGAGGTGGGATTTGAACCCTGGACCTTCTGGACCAGAGTCCAGTAACCCTTAACCGCTAGGCTACAGTCATACTCCCCTTGGGCACACGTTAACACCACGCCACCTTCCACCTTTGCGTTTAACCCATATATCTTCCTAGCCGAGCTATTAAGAAACATAGGTTTAATATCCACTCACACAGACAACACACAAGCAGGCATTTAAACATCCCAGTGGTGCCATGACCAACATAATCAATCTGTACTATAGCACCTTATTGAAGAGCCCAAGCATGAAACGAGCCACACTCAGGAGAGTTTACACACTGCTGCTATCCCAGGTTCTGGATAACGCAGGGTGGAGTTTTATGGAGAGACAAATTCTCTCTAATATTACAATATAAAGTGTTAGAAACTCCCCCTTTAAGGAGAGTGGAAAGAAAGGGTTAGAGGGGATAAACGATTCAACACAGAAACACCAAAGTACACACACATGTAGGACAGATGACACAAAGGCCATTAAATGCATGCGCACACTTTCTTATTATCAATGAACCTCATCTCTAAAGGTTGCTGATTCCGTGCTTCTCCTTGGCTGGATGTTACCGGAGACCTCTGTGTGTTGAGGTGTGTACATGGGGGTGGTGGGTGCTAAGGCATGATCTTGTTCCCTGGGGCTTTCAGACGGAGGGGGGTAAAAGGTGAAGGGGGGCTGCATTGCAGCTTTCATTATTTATGACCTAGACGTGCTGACACGTCCCTCATCTTCCTTTGTTTCTCTGCTCATTCTCAGCAGGGCTCGCTTTATGGAGGCAGTAAAGCTACAACACACTGCTCACTTTTGGACTAACCCCGGTCTGATAACAGAGGGCTTCAAGTTGTGCTTTAAATCGGCAAACTACCTGGCTGCAAGGTGCGAGCTATGTCAGGATACATTTCCATAATAAAACTGAGGTTATTCTCAAACAATGACAAATTTAACTTCTATAATGCATTTGAAACATGAATCAAGGCTCTGAAATCTACAACGCTTCAGACAACTAATATTTCACCTCTTGAGAAAAAAAGGTTATGCTGTATCACATAGGAAATATCGTACCTGGTGACAGCAAACCCCTTCCTACATGCTATAAATGGCATCAGTGGTTGTTAACGGACTCTGTGGCAAATTGTCATTTATTGTCTATGCCACCAAGGAGGTCGGCTCCCTTTTTGAGTCCCCGACGGTTTCTTCCTCATAACGCTAAGGGAGTTTTTCCTTGCCACTGTCGCCCTAGGCTTGCTCAATTAGGGATTGGCCCTAGATATTAGAAGATAATCTAAAATTGTCAAGCTGCTTTGCGACAATGCTAAATTATAAAAAGCGTTATAGAAATAAATCTGACTTGACTCTGTACTCTTAATCAATAACTAACTACAGTTTCTCTTTTCTTTCCAAGCTTGTGTTCCGGTACCAGTTCCAGCCCCTGGCAGGGCCACGCCAGAGGCTGCCAAGGACTCAAGACGTCTCCGTGTATCGGACTAAATAATGCGGGCATGCATATTTTTTTTATTGTTTTTTAACTATTACTATACACTTATTTGACAAGATAAATTAGTTTAGGGAGTTTTTCCTTGCCACTGTCGCACTAGGCTTGCTCAATTTGTGATTGGCCCTAGATATTAGAAGATAATATAAAATTGTACAGCTGCTTTGAGACAATGTTCCATTGTAAAAAGAGCTATAGAAATAAATCTGACTTCCTTTCAAATCCAAGTCTCTGACCACGTCAATTAATCCTGGCTGTTTTCAGATGAGTGTAACCAGGCACAAAGGGTTCAACATCTGGATCAGTGTAATTTTCCACATCTGCCCCGTATAGGCTCCGTGTCTGCTAAATGCTGTAAATGTGTCTCTGTCAGCTTCGGTTCTGGCAAACTGTCATTATGAGGCACTCCTTACCCAAGTGCACTCACTATGCTATTGACCGAAGAACATGTGCATCAACGTGTCTAAAGAGCGTCTGTCAATGTGAGCAGCTTTTATAGACTGGCTGCCACCATCTAACTGACTAAGCAGCCCCAAGCAAGCCAACATTTGCATAGGACCTACACTGAAGCATGTCCAGACATGTTTCGACAGAACAGCTTGCTTTGTGGGCAATATACTAGTAGATTTGACAGCTACAGCAGTGATTTGAAGGTGATTTTCACCCAAAATCTATAAAATACAGACAGACAGCATAATCTGTAGTCTGTTTGCTGCCATCTTACTAGTAGCTGTTGGTTATTGAGGCAGTGCACACATAACACAGGCAAGACCTCAAAAATGTGACAACCAGCTACTCGTCACAGATAGCATGTACGCTTTAATGATGACAAAGGCGTATTAATAGCCAGTCCCCCTCAGGCGGGATGCATAATGCATTAGCATTAATAGCAGTGGCTTAATTGGAAACCAGCTGCGTCTTTTTCGCTACATTTTTCCACGTAATGTTCATCTATCAGCATCCAAAAGCCACCACAAAAAAGGAGTCGAACACAAAGCAGAGCGTGAGACACTCGCTTCCATTGTTCTTTCTGAGCAGGATCAGGAAGATAAAGTGGTGACACAGTACAGCCAAAAACGCTCATCAGTCTTTGAGAGCCTTCTGGAGGCTCTGTGCATGAGAAGCGTAGCTAAATGAAGGGACTTCAGCCAGAAGTTCCTGCAGAAGAAACCCGACCTAGTTACTCCCGATGGTGGTGGGAATGGCCAAAAATGGCAGAACGTGCAATTTTATGTCACATATCACAATAAAGTGACTTTAAAATGGTAGAAAATAACAAGGATATTTTGGTTAATCCGATAAATTCATAAATCAGCATTTGAAAGTCAACACATCTACCCAATATAACAGTTAAAATGCAAAACTACAGGTGTGCGCCGTGTAATGCTGGCACACATGTTCATTGTCTTCAGGAGCCGGAGAGGAGTTCTTCCTCTAAAAATATTTCTCTACTCAACTATCCCTCTCTTCGGCTCTCGCACATAAAGAGTACAGGCCTTGGCCAGTCTTTGAGGTGAGCAGCACTGTTTTGGGTCCCTTTACAGCAAAGCACAGATTATCTGGAAATTGTAGACCTTTACAATTTCTACACACTCAAACCAACCAACCAACCAACCAACCAACACAGAGTCCCATAGGTCAACCAGAATAGAGTTAATGCACATTTTGATGCCGGACATGCAGGCTAACAGAATATATAGATGGTATTCGGGAACTGAGCTGAAGTGAAGCATAAGAGGCTATAGAGGATATAAGGATATTAGGCTTTGATATCATTTGACATGAAGTCATACTAAGCAGGATAAACAGCTATGTGAAATGTGATTCTGAGTAAATCATTCACCTCTTGTGCTGAGAGCACAGTTGTTGTCATTGGCTAACACTAGACCTCCCAAAATGGGGAACACACACTCACAAATACACCATGGATTGCACATTAAGCATATCAGCTGGGTCGTCATTTAAATGCAATGAACGTATCCCCCACCAATTAGCAGAAACTCCCTCCAGGGCTGAACGCTGTCTCTGAGGAGAACGTGCACGCGAGTATGTGCACCCCAAAACCCCCATCTGTCAGCTCTGACAGACTCTGCTTTGTCTACCAGTCCCCCGATGGTTGTGTGTGTGGGACTTGTGACCTGAAATGGGTATCATGGAATATTGTGGCACATGACAGACGCAGGGGGTGTGATTTATTCACTGTAGAAGAAATATTTCACTTTTACACAGCCACACAAACAATAGCAGGACACACAACTGCACACGAAAGCTCACAAAATGCTAAATAGACCTACAGGGTTGGAATCGCAAGATGGAGAGCACATAGAAATGAAATGATGAGTGGTTGAGCAATGGGTACGGTCATAGTAAAGAAAGGTAAGACAGAGAGCTGAGAAAAACACAGATAGCGAACATAAATTGATGTGCAAGTGTTCACCTTCACCCCGACAGCAAACAAGAGGTTTAAATAGCAGGATGTCACTAAGAAATTGCTGGACAGACGAGAGGAATCAATACCTTGGCAAATGCGATTGCGGTTGGTGGTGGTGGTGGGGCTGGGAGAAATCCTGAAGTACACTTTAAAAAGAATTTTAATGGTTCTAACATTTGGAAAGCAATTTAAAAACCCCTCTTTGCTCCCTGCAAAGAATACTGGAGTCTGCGCAGACGTGTTCAGTGCGAAATCATTTCATGAGCCATAATCATTTCCAGGTACAGTGGAACTTCGGAATTCAGACGCCTCTTCAATTCGGGCACGGAAAGGTTTGTTTGAAATTGGTTTGCCCCCAAAAATTCCGACTTTGATCCATTGCAGCCCAATTAAAACACTCAATGGTGCGATCTTCCAAAGACGACGCACGTCATCCAGTCCAGTAGGCGGCCATAATGCACCTATACAGTACGCCAATCGACAAAAAACCCGAAAGAAGAAAAACTCAGGCATACAATGTATATTATATTCCATATTTTATTATTCTATTGTGTGTATTATATCAGTCTATGGTATAATACACATAATCCCTCAATCTCTGTGTCGCCTCAGTGGCAAGTTTCACTTTGTTTTTCACTTCGTCTACTTCGTTCGCAGGGTGCAGGGCTTCTTTTAGTTCCTAGAATTAAAAAAGTCACAGCTGGGGGAAAGGCTTTCTCATACATGGCCCCCCAACTATGGAATAAACTTCCCACTTTCGTTCGAG